>CAUYON010204282.1:0-33738 GCA_963573935.1 Arctocebus calabarensis | reverse complement strand
GCCTCCCAAGTAGCTGGGATTATGAGCCATACACCTGACCCGCATTTCATTACTTTCAGTGATTTTTAATCGTTGTTCTGTGAGAGGATCTTAGGTGTGATGTGAAAATTTTTAGCGATCATTAACTTATTTTCCAAAGAAGATCAAAACACAGTAAGTATATTCTTTTTTTAACTCTTTTTTTTTTTTTTTATCAACATAATGAAAGTGTGCCATGGAAGTTTAATTATAGGTTCAAGTGTGCCCTAAGATAAAAAAGGTTGACAAACACGGCTTTAAATGGATGTGGAAACTGAAGAGGGGTGAAGCATTTTGCCCAAGCTGGGAAAAGGCAGGACCAGCATTCGAACCCAGGTCTGCCTGTGGTAGTGACCACTGCCCAGTACTGCCCTCTGCCTACAGATCTGACCAGAAGAGGCATTAGAACTCCATTTTAGAATAAGCTTGTCACATCAGTTTTGTTCTGCTGGACTGTAAGCTCCTCGAGTATCAGAATCAAGATTTATCATCGTTTCCCCAGAGCCTAAAGCAGTTCTTGAGAAGCTGTACATAGCAAATGCTCAATGCATGAGCGCATGAATAAAAATCTGCCATGAGCTCAAGCCCAAGGATCGAATGATTATCTCACCGTCTCATCTAATCCTGACATCGTCTGTGGTCTCTTGGCTCTTAAAATGTGAGCAACACCAACTGGCCTGGTTTGTCTTCCACGTACCCAATTGCAAGACCCACGGAAGGAGAGTCGATCTTGGATTCCCAGATTTAGTTTCTTCCTCTGTAACAAACATCTGGATTTAGAGAAGGATGGCAAACCCACATGCCTACGAGGGTCAGCCAAGTACTGAAAATGAGCGGCACAGACAGCGGCGGGCCGTGGGGAATAGTGGAAATGAAGGCCCCCAGGAAGGGGCAGAGGGAGAAGGCGCTACTCACCTGCTCTAATGCAAGAATGAGCTCTCCGTGTGCTCATGTTCCCGGTTTTTAATTTTTGTTTTTTAAGGATGCAGGAAGTCTGGATTTTTGTGTGAAATCTTCCAATTCTTAAATGTTGGCACAAAATGTTTCAGAAACATAAAGTGAGCCAAATGCAACACATCTGTGTGTTGAATGCGGCCCATGGCCTCCAGGATCCAGCCTTTGGACCAGATGACGTCTAACACCTTTTCCGCCTGGGAAAGGATTTGGCCTGGTGGCAGATCACCCCTTCAATCTCTGTGTTTTTAGCTCTCTGTACTGTTTCTGCCACAGTTTAAGCAGAGTGGACGAGGGCTTAAGTGTAACTGTGTTTATAAACACCCTGAAGAATTCCATATGGTATGCCGAATGTGAAGTTGGTTTAATTTGAAAGATTAAATGTACTCAGGCAATCGCAGAGTTGTCTGTTTTGCAAATTGTTGCAATTTGTCGGTAGCAGGCCAGGGAGGGATGAGCTTTGGGAAGTGCAGCTGGTGTGACCAGCAAGCCTGGTGACAGCATAGGAGGCAAGTCGGTGTGGCAGCAGCCCTCTTGAACATTCACATCACCTCCTCTGTGTGTGTGCTACACACACACACACACACACACACGCCCACCCCTCCGCCCCCACACCTGATTCAGTTTACTCTTTCTTAATTTGAATCACGTCCAAATGAGAAAGGCTGCCTTCTTACGTATTCAGGGACAACGTGGGAACTGCTTAGCAATCTGGAACCACATGTCTCAACTGTGGCTGCAGCTTTGAGTCGTGCAGAAGCCTTTTGTTGAGAACCCCAGAGTGGGAGAGCAGTCCCTTCTCTGGCATTAACTCACTGTGGGGGGGTTGGGCAACTATTTGCTGTCTTTGAGCCTCAGGTTCTTATCTGTAAAACAATGGGAATGTGTTGGATGCGTGCAAGGTCCCCTCAAGCACTAATGATATTAGGGGATCTTGGATTCTTCACAAAGCAGGTGTGGGGTGCAGTCCTGTTCTCCCCCTGAGCAGTCTTTCTGCTGCAGACCATGGCTGGCTACCTACTGGCCTTGTGTCCGGGCATGTCAATGACTGCGGCATTCTATGGACACCATCTCAAGCAGTTGGACAGGATGTCTGGTCTGACTCATCTAAAGATGCCACATAAGCTTTGCATGGAGGCCCCCTGACCCCCATTTCTGGCACCGCGTGAATAGTGCAAAAGGGTGTCGAACCCACGCTCTGGTCCCCCCATCAGGACTTCTCAAGCCTGAAGGAAACAAGGCATAGAGGAGGAAAAGCAGAGGGAACATGCATGAGAGTCAGACTTCCGGTCACAAACAAAGAAAAGCAACCCAGACCAGCTAGTTGCAGCCCCTATGGCCCTGGTCTTGATCGCCGCAGAAAGGAGCCAGGCGTGACGCAGATTAGAAGTACAAGCTCGCAGGAGGCGGGCTGATCTTGACTGCAGGGTAGCCCTGAAGAACCACTGCAGGAGCCTTTTATTGAGACAGTACAAGACAGGTGAGGGGAGTATTAGACAGTAACTATGCGCCTAAGGATCCTCTCGGGCTTGGGCTCTTTCTCTGCAACCAGCACCTGCGAAGGAATTGCTCGAGGGTCCGCCCCGCCAGCTGCAAATCTTGCTCAGAGGTTGTCTGGCTCTACAGGGGATACTTTAATGTCCTGGGAAGCCCAGAGCTATAACAGCAGATCTAGGGATGGTTAAGTCAACAGTTCATTGATGTCATCCAAGGCCCACCTTCCTGCTGTTTCTCACTTTGTATCAGGCCAGTTCTCCTTACCTAACCAATAGCTGCCCCTACGCCAGGCTCCTGTCATCCCATGCCGATGTTTCTTCCATGTGTACCATTTATAAAGAGAATTTTCCAATAAGCCCCGCAAAGGACTTCTCTATGGTCAGTGTCCAGAAGTAAGTCACATGCTCATGCTGAAAATGATCATCGGCGGCCAGGCGTGGTGGCTCATGCCTGTAATCCTAGCACTCTGGGAGGCCAAGGCAGGTGGATTTCTTGAGCTCAGGAGTTCAAGACCAACCTGTGCAAGAGAGAGACCCCATCTCTGCAAAAAATAGAAAAACTAGCCAGGCACTGAGGCGGGTGCCTGTAGTCCTAGCTACTCAGGAGACTGAGGTAAGAAGATCACTTGAGGCTCGGCGCCTGTGGCTCAAGGGGCTGGGGAGCCAGCCACATACACCTGAGCTGGCGGGTTCAAATCCAACCCGGGCCCGCCAAACAACAATGATGGCTACAACCTAAAAATGGCCGGGCATTGTGGCGGGCGCCTGTAGTCCCAGCTACTTGGGAGGCGGAGGCAGGAGACTCACTTGAGCCCAGGAATTGGAGCTCCTTCACCCTTTCTGTTGAAACTTATGCTCTGGGCTCCTGTGAGCTGTGATGCCACTGCACTCTATCCAGGGTGACAGCTTGAGGCTCTGTCTCAAAAAAAAAAAAAAAAGATCACTTGAGCCCAAGAATTTAAGGTTGCTATGAGTTATGACATCATGGCATTCTACCGAGGGTGACAGGGTGAGATTCTGTTTCCAACAAAAAAAAGATCATCAGTAAAGGAATGATGATGATTACTCTGGTTGGTAAAGAGCCAAGCAATTCAAACGCACCCTGGAGCAGGGTGCAGGGAACCTTGTGAGTTTCTGGCACATCTCTGGGCCTGTTGAAGCTTGGGTTTCCTCCTTTGTAAAACGGAGATAACATGGGATTTTTAGGAAGTTACATGAGAAGATGAAAGTAAAGAGCCAACCACAGTGTTTGTGATAAAATATTTATTGTTCAATGAGTGTCAGGAAGAAGAGAAATAGAAGTGGGGGAGGAACGGGACTTTTCACACAGGGCTCTGGGTTTATAAGATGTTTCACAAGTGTTAGCTTCTGCGGGAAGGCAGGCAAATGGGCCATCTTTGTTGTGTTCTTTTATGGATGTCGAAACTATGGACCAGGAACCAGATGTATGCAGCTTAAGGTCGTAAAAACAAGATGCAGGTCTGCAAAGTTCAAAGCTCCACAATACCCAGAAAAAGCAGTAAAAATAGAAGCACTCACAATGGAGGAAAAGCCCAGAGTAATTTTTTTGATGTCTGTTTTTCAAGTGTTCGAGGCAGCACTCATGTTTCTTCAAAGTGTCACTAGTTAATTCTCATGAAGGCTTTCAGTCCAAGGTCCCTCCTAGCCAAGGTTGAGTTTGACGTCATGTCTGTGGGAAAGGTTGCTGCAGTGAGTTGGCTTTGATCTCCCTAAGCTTCCTTCCAAAGAGAATTTGGTTGAACAGGGAGTCAGCTTTGCCCTGGCTGTGCCCTGGCCCCCTGAGAGATGATGGAGTCTTCCTGACTGGGCTGGGCTCTGCCTCACCTCCTCCTTCCCTGGCTGGAGTGGGGACTGGGTTGGAGGTTGGCTGGGGATGAATCTAGCATGGCGGTCTCTTGCCCTTCATGCCCTCTATGGCATACTAATGGGAAGAGGGTTTCTAGTCCTTTCTCAAAGGAGTTCCTAAACCCCTCAGGGCATGGGGTACATTGCACCCAGGAGAGGTGCCAGGCTACTCATACTTCACCCTTTCTGTTGAAACTTATGCTCTAGGCTCGTATGTCCCCTAACCCCTGGCAGGGCACTGAGCTTTTCCTGAACAGAGGGGAGAGATGCGAATATGTCAGTCCTCCAGAAAATAAGCTTCTTGGGGACAGGGATTTTCATATGTTTGTACACTGGTGAAGTCCCATATCCTGGGACAGTAAATGGCGTATTTAGGCATAGAGTAAATATGTGTTGGATGTTGAATAAAAATGAAATAATCCAAGTAAAGTGCTTACGAAGGCATCTGCATAAACACGTAATTGATGCTAGTTCATGTTATTAAGAGTGGTTTAGAATCTTCCTCAGAAGTGTTTAAGAGAGCCTAAAGATATTTTGCATATTCAGTCAGAACATACTTAATATTTGTTGACTGACTAGTGTGTGCCAGGCGCTCTGCTGGGATCCGTGGAGAAAGCTAGGAATGTTGGAGACATTAGCTGATGGAGTTTGAGTCTAGTTAAGAAGGTAGACATTGGACAAGCAATTTTATAAGTTCACTGAGTGTTAATCTGTACACTGATCATTCACAGATTGTAGAATAGAATGATATGGGCTATCCTAAAACAACCGAGGCCAGGTGTGGTAGCTCAGCCCTGTAATCCTAGCACTCTGGAAGGCTGAGGCTGGTGGATCACCTGAGCTCAGAAGTTCGAGACCATCCTGAGCAAGAGTGAGACCCTCCATCTCTAATAAAAGTGGAAAACCTAACTGGGCATTGTGGCGGGTTACTCGGAAGGCTGAAGCAGGAGGATTGCTTAAGCCCAAGAATTTGAGGTTGCTGTGAGCTATGATGATGCCATGGCATTATGCCCAGGGTTACAGAGTGAGATTCTGTCTCAAAAAATAAAAAATTGAACTGGATACAAGGCCTCAGTTTAACTAGAGTCTGTTCTGTTGGTGCATTAGTCAAGGTAATGCTAGCCACTGTAATAGACCAAACTTAACTAGCAGTAGTTGACAAAAGAAGTTTATTTCCTGCTTGCACAAAGACCTAATAGATTTCTCCTCTAAGAAGTATTTCAAGGATCCAGGTTCTTTCCACATTGTGGCTCTATCCTCTTCTACATTTGGCTTGCAAGTCCCCTATATCTGTGCATCAACCTGATGGTGATGGGAATGGAGGATAGGGCTTGGCAGTGATGGGGTTAGGTCAGGCAGTGATGAACATGACTTGTATCTCCACTTTTTATATCACAAATCAGCCCACAGCCACCCCAAACCACAAGAAAGACTGGGAAATGTAGTCTAGGTTAGAATTTGGGGATCTCAGCAGCAATATGCCCTTCTGATCACCAAATAATCTTCACACTCTTCTTCTGGTGCATAGAACCTGCTGACCTTCCTCCTTATGGGATTCCATTCAAATCTCCAGTCCAGTCACTGTATTTAGCTCAGTGTCCTGAGTCTCTAGGGGATATGTAATATCTCTAGTGAGTCTAGAGGCAAAATTTCATGTTCATGGACCTGTGAACTAAAAAGACAAGTTATCTGCTGCCATAGGTACCCCATGTGCCATGATGAAATCGGGTTGGCACAAGTCAAAGTGCCCCCATTCATAACAGGGTGGGATGGGAGTCACATGGCAGGCACTGGTTCATAGAAAAACAGTCCTAGAAAGAGACATGGCGACATGTCTGTTAGTCAGCAGGGCAACTTTCTTGATTAGACTGAAATTAACCCCCCTCTGTCTATTGTTCTCTGAGGTCTGGTCTCCTTGGCCCATTGCACTGTGGAAGTTGTAAAGCTATTGCAAGTTGGGAGTCCTGAGGGTTCATATATAACAGATGTCACCGCTGCTGACATTTTGAGCTAGATAATTATTTGTTGTGGGAGTTTGTCCTGTGAAGGCTGTTTAGCAACATTCAGGGCCTCTTCTTATTAGATGCCAATGGATGGAGGGATTTCTCTTCCAGTTTTGGCAACAAAAAATGTTGCCAGACACTGTCAAATATCCACTGGGGGGCAAAATGACCCCCAGTTGAGAATCACTGGTTTAAGTTAAGGCTTGAACAAAATCCTAGCTCATGGTTTCTTTGGTAATACTGTCCCCTCAAAATCTCATTAGCCTTCTGATCTACATGCTTCCAGTCAGTTGCATAAGCAATAACCCCGGCCAAAGTTCTTTCCTCAACAAAAATGCTCACGTCTGATTTATTTCTTTGCTACTGCATAACATAGTCTTGTGTTGATAGTTTCTAAAATTTTTCTTGCCATTTGTCACTCACCACTAATCAGCTGGGCAGTGGGCAGCAAGGAGGCTGATTTTGAAGGCTGGAAAGACTGATGTGCTGACAAAACACCTGTGATGGCTTAAAGGACAAACCTCTAAACCAGTGCCACACGTTCTAGGTTTATGTCATGGCTGCATTCCACTTCAACTATAAACTTCTGTCTTAGTTAAGGGGATATTATAGAAGCACCCTGCTTCAAGGTGTCAATTTCTTTATTGGTAAGGTATAAAAATGGGCAAAGAATCTCTTATCTTAGCTCCTTTTTCTTCTTGTCTGTCAATGATTAGCTGAAATACCAAGTCCAATGCTGGACTAGCTACCTCCTGGCTAGGAAGAGAAGAGGGGGCTGAATTTTAGAGCCAATTTGGAGGTGAGAGAAAAAGGGAGGCAGGGGGGGGATAAACCTCCAGGTGGCAAAGGAGGTGAAATTGGAGCTAGCCTGGGGAGCTCTTGGAAGAGACTGCTGATTTCTGAGGTCCTGTGTAGGTGAGAATGCATGGTCAAGTTTACTTCAAGGCCCAGTATGGGATGAATACCACCAAATCCCCCAAACAGATATTTAGTTTGAAGACTTGATGAGTAAGCCATATTAGCTTTATTTTCTCAGCTTCCCACATCCTATTTAAAATTTGTATGTACAGTTTAGGTTTACTTTAGAAGAAGAAGCTTAAAGATAATTAATATTGCATCTTAACTATAAAAATAATAAAAATTGAAACACGGTTAAATATTTATCCATTAGGGAGAAACTAAATATGTTATGATATAGTCTTATTATAGAAAACTAGGCCATAGTTTAACTCAGGTGTTCAATGTGACATCATTTACATAAGAACAGACGTCCCACAACAATCTCATTTGCTGTGAAAGGATGTTGTTATGTAAGTAAATGCATAGTCAGAAGTTATTTTTGTCAAGTGGGGGTACAAGGTCTTGCTCTACTGCCAGAGCTAGAGCACGGTGGTGCCATCATAGCTCACTGTAATCTCAAACTCCTGGGCTCAAGAGATTCTCTTGCCTTAGACTTCAGAGTATCTAGGATTACAGGCACATAACACTGTGCCTAGCTAATTTTTTATTTTTTTGAAGAGACAGGGTCTTGCTATGTTGCCCAGGCTGAACTCAAACTCATAGCCTCAAACGATCCTCCTGCTTTGGCCTCCCAAAGTGCTGGGATTATAGGAATGAGCCACTGTGCTCAGCCCTAGTTAGAGATTTGAAATGATTCTCCTGACTAATAACCACAGCTTAGCTGGGGGGAGGAAGAAGGGATGGTGATGGCATGGATTAGAGTGACCATTAAAGGAATTTGTTTATTTATTTTAAGGCAAGCATGAAATAAAGTTTGAGGAAGGGCAAGGAAGATTTACAGAATCAGAGCAAGATGCATAGGCTTACAGAACAAGATACGTTCTCCATAGACAGAGAATGGACTTCCATTGTCAGGACAAAGAGGCCCATTACAGGAATTTAAAAGCAATTGTCTTCTTAGAAGAGCTTATAAACAAAATTTGATAAAAATTTAAAAAATGAGATGAGTTGCACTCAGATACTTGCATAATTTTTTTTTTCCCCTCAAAAGAAAGCATGAACAGTGTTTACCTTTGGGGGTGAAGTAGACTAGGGGTTTAAGCAGATGAAAATTTCCACTATTAATTTTGTACTTCCCTGAATTTTTGAGCCATGTTCATATGTAACTTAAATAAAATCCACTAGAGTTTTCTGGGTGATAAGATAACAAGTCTAATTTTGCTCTTTTATTTGTATTTATCTTTATTAAAATAAACTATTAGGTATTAGTTAAGAGGCATTTACATGAAATAACACATGAGGCAGGTTGAAAATTTTGAAAATAGAAGAATGCATGAATAATAAAATTAAAATCCACCTTTTTCTCCCTATCGGGCACAATAATCATTACTAACATTTTGGTGAAGTCACCTCTATTCTTTTTTCTTATGTTCATAAAATGTTTATTATAATAAAATTAAGTTGTATTTTTTGTTTAGTTTTGTACCCTCTTTTACTTAAGATATGATAATCATTTTTCTATTCCATTAAATCTTTTTTAAACAATGTAATTTATAATGGTTATATAACTGAATATATATATGTATACTGTATCTATATACTATATATGCTTATAATATATAATCACAGTTGTGTTAGTGGTAGTTAAGCAGTTACAGTGCATCAAGCCCTGGCTGAGGACTTGACTTCTATTGCCTCCTTCTGTCCTTCCACTGCCCCATGAGATAATGTTATAAATGAAGAAGCAGAGTGTCCAGCCCAGGACTGATCAGGTCTCTGGCCCCGGGCTTATCTATTGTCTGGACACAGACCCATGTGCTACTTGCTTGGGAACAATTACCCTTAGATGCCTGAGGGCTATTCGCCTTAGCAGAAGGGGGAAAGAGAAAGAGAGAGTCTTTGACGGGGAGAAATAGTCTTAGTAGGAGAGTGAATCTTAGCAGCCTTCATAGAGAGACTTTGGGCAGACGCCCTGGGAGCAGGAGAAGCAAAAGAGTGAGCAAGTCGGTGAAAGAATAGCATGCACGCTCCCCACTGACCTCTCCTGTGGCTACTTATACACATAATCCCGTGGCTATTTACATCACAAGGGTAGAGACTGCCAAGCACTGATGTTTCTCCTCTGTGAGCTCTGGAGTTAAGGAGAGCTGAATCCCTTCCCATGCCCTTATCACCAAGGTATTATATTTCCGAGATTTTACCAGTATTTCTTATTGTTACAGAGTGTTCTGAGCTTTGCTCTCGCTTTTCCTTCCCATGGAGCTATATGGTCTGCTACAGCAGACGCTTAGCAAGCTACATTTATAACTGGCCCAAGGTCCCAAAGCCAGCAGTGGCTAAGCCAGGTCTCACATTCACATCTGCTTTTGTGGGGGGTTTTGTTTGTTTGTTTTTTGTTTTTTTTTTTAGACAGAGTCTCACTTTGTCGCCCTTGGTAAAGTGCCATGGTGTCATAGCTCACAGCAACCTCAAACTTTGGGCTCAAGCAATCCTCCTGCCTCAGTTTAATACAGATTGGGGGGGGGGTCTCACTCTTGCTCAGGTAGGTCTTGAGCTCGTGAACTCGAGCAATCCACCTTCCTCAGCCTCCCAAAGTGCTAAGATTGCAGGCGTGAGTCACCATGCTGGGTCCACATCTGTTGTCTTAACTACTGTAACACAGTAAAACAGCCTTTGAAACAACTATTTTTCTAATCCCCCATTATTGGATGTAAGTTTGTTTGAAAATTTTTGCTATCTTAAATAAAACTGTTGTGAATATCCTTGTCCACATAGCTTTGGCCACATCTCAGAATTTCTTGCTTAGGCTAAATTCCTCTAAGTGGTACTGCTGGGTAAAAATGAGAGAATGTCTTTTGTCTTTTTGAGGCATATTAAAATCCGTTTGCAGGGATACTTTGGAAGCTCTAGACAAAGTCTTCCAAAAGGAAAGGGCAACCCTAGAGGAATTATGGGCTGCAGTAATCACAGCCTTCGTGGCTTAAGGATTAAACTGGAACCCACTGACATTGACCTCTACATGACGGCACGCTAGTCACATCTAGTTTCCAGAAAGTTTTATTGACTTTCACTGCAATGTCATTATGCTCCGTGAACACAGAGTCAGGCAGACGTGGTGACCAAGGGCCTCTATTATACCAGGTAAGCACACATCTTGCTACCTGCCTCCTCTCAATTTTCTATTATTTCAAATGTCAAATGCACTTTGCCTCAAGCCTTCTCGGCCTTTAATTTTTAAATCCACATGCATTTAATTTATTTATTGGATTTCTATGGGACTTGAGGGGAAATTTAATTCATGTATTTCTGGTTCATCTTTGCTTAACTCACTTCATAGCTCAAACAGCGTTGTTGGCTCTTTTAAATAAGAATTTGGTGTGTAGGTTGTTTCCAGGGGCAGGAAGCTAAGGAGGGAGGATTCTCATTGAAAAAAAAGTACAAACCTAAGAAGGTGGTGGACCTGGGGAAGGGCAGGCTCCCAGGCATTCATTAAATATTCTTGCTGGCCACGAGATTGCAGAAAGGTACAAATGGCTGGTAAGGAAGTTTCTTTTCCTCGGCTTAATTAGCCTAATTTGAGAGCTCAATTCTACCACAGGGATGTGATAGGAAGCTTAGGGGCACCTCAATTTTTTAAATTTTCTTATTTAAAGATTTAATTGATGACATTTGTAACTCCTTAATCTGTCCTTCTCACTAAGTTGAGATAATTTAGTAAATTGAGATAATACCATCTGGAAGAATCTCAAACCTGGTATTTCTTATGTCATTTCAACCTGAAGGTAAGTGCGTTCATTGTTTCCATGAGGCTTTGTTTTCTTTTGTTTTTATTTTCTTTTTTCTTATTTTGCCAATTTTCAAACACTCAAGGTAGTTGAATGAATCGTACTGTGAACACTCATATATTATACATAACACCACAATCCTACAATAGTTAACATATAGCCCTATTTGCTTTATCACATATCAATCCTCTCTCAGTTTTTTAATGCATTTCAAACTAAGCTGTAAACATCAATACACTTCATCCCTAAATATTTGGCATGCATGTCATTAAATACAATATTGATTTACATCTTTTCTTTTTCAGATAAAACTTATGTAAGTAAAGCATATAAAACTCAAATATACCACCTCGCTGTGTTTTGACTAATACATCCACCCAAGTAACCCAAATCCTATCAATATATAGAAAATTTTCATAATTACAGAAACACCCTTTTGTGCCTTTTTGCAACTACTTCCTCACTATTCCTTGCCCCAGACAGTGCCTGATCTAATTTCTATCACTATACATTGGTTTTGCCTGTTCTAGAACTTCATATAAATGGACTCTTACAGTATGAACCTTCTTGCTCGGCACAAAGCCATTGCATGCATCAATGTTTTCTTGTTTTTCTCGCTGTTGAGTAACCTGAACACTTGATGACATCTTTGAACCTAGATTCAAATCTAGATTCAATTTAGACATTAACCAACTTTGAACCCCACCCCAGCTGGGAACTTTCTCCAGCAGGAGCTTCTGGTTTCTTATGGATGAGTCAAGTTGCAGTGAGCTTTCTGTTACTTGCAGCTACAAGCCTCATAGTTTATGCAAGACTTATTTGAGACTGATCTTTCTTGCCCTATGTTATTAGTTGGAATTTATGAGAACCATGAAAATGGAAGGGAAGTGACCACTTTGGAAAAATGAACTAGTTAATTCCCTGCTAGACGGGTATTAAATATGGTAGGACATTTTTCCTTAATAAAGTAACATTTAGTGGGGAGACTTGCCAGAAAAATGCAAAGTAGTATTTTGGAAATAATTTTTTTCCCATTTAAGTTACCTCCCTTACAGAATCATGTTGGGATTACTGTGCTCTACTGGATGTCGGTGATTCTGTTTGTCTTAGGGTTACTTCAGATACTTGGGTTGGAGGCCAAGACTAAGCTCCACCAAGACCCCTGCAAAGCCTTTGAACCATGAACAGGATGGCCCAAGCACAGCTGTTGGGTGTTGGAGGTGGAGTCGGTCGCCAATAGGTGGCGCTCTTCGTCTGAACCAGGACTCAGCCACCTTCCCACCACCGGTTAAGACCCGGACTGGCCTGCTGAATCACCTGCCTTACGAGCAAAAGAAAAGGAATCTTTAGGTACTGTCGGTGATGAAGGCTCCTTGGACAGCCCTTGGCTGGAGTCCAAGAGAGTTGTGTTTAGCCGTTTCCAGAACATTTTACCTGAAAGCAGTAGTTTTAGGTATCCTAAGACAGGCCATTATGCAATCTAATTGAGACAGGATGATTGGTACATACAGAAGTTATGAATCGGTACTAAAAATATGGGAAGGAAAAATCTAGGAAGCAGATTGGAAAATTTGATAGAATCTGGATGTTAATTAGTGAATTAGAATAATCTCACTAGGGTAGAAAATATAATAATTCAGTGCTTTATTCTTTTGTTCATTTTTTTTGTATTTAACACTCAGGAGGGAATGAATGGCACATAAAATTTGTGAAGAAATTGGTGTTGGACACAGACCTCAATTTCTACCTGAGCAATTTACTGAGCCTCAACTTTTTTTTTTTTTTTTGGTTGCAGTTTGGCCGGGGGCGGGTTTGAACCCGCCATCCTCGGTACATGGGGCTGGTGCCCTACTCACCGAGCCTCAACTTTTTTATTTGTCTGTAAAACGAATATGAACTACTTATACAGCATGTTGTTTCTTGATTCAGCAGTATTTAATGAGCACCTATAATGCACCAGACATTTCACTAGGGCTACAGGAAAGATGTCATCAAGGCAAAGTCACTGCTGTCCCAGCATTCTCCAGGGCAGACTCTGTTTCTTAGGCCATCCCAATAGATTCCACTCCACATCCTCTTCTTACATTGTGACATTGGCCCTCCTTCCTGGACAGGTGGAGGACTGTGTTCCCTGCCCTTGATTCTGAGCAGGCCTGTGGCTATGGCTATGGTGGAAGTGATGGTGTGTAACTTCTAAGCCTACATCACAAAAGGGGAGACGGTATTGTCCTGGCTTTCTCTCCTGGGGCATGTGCCTTACGGTCCCTAAGTTAATATATAAGAAACATAGTTACCCTGTAGCTGCTATAGTAGAAGGATCACCAGGACAGACCACACAGAGACAGACAAGGAGCCCAGTTGTTCCACTCTCTGCCTTTGATCTTCTGGTGAAGGTCCAGAGAGATAAATTGTCCCACTGCACCTTATCTGAATTCCTCAGCTACATAATCTACCAGCATCATGAATGGTTGTTTTATGCCACAAATTTGGGTGCAATTTCTTATGCTACCTTATAACTGAAACAAGCTCATTTGGGTAGGACAGAAGTTCAGCCAGTGAACAAATAAAGAAGATATTGTCATACACAGCCCCAAAGAACTGAAAATAGGACCATGTGACTGCAGAGTAGGGGTTGGGACAACCAACCCCCCACTTGGAGATTTCCTTCAAAGAAATTCTGATAGAGGAGAGAACATTGGAGAGGTGAAAAACTGAAAGTAGAAAAAAAGGCGAGAATGAATGTTCCAGGAGCAGAGGTACCAGCAAAGGCAAAGGCAGGCTGAAGCTTGGCATAGTCAAGGAACTAAAACGTAGCCAGTGCCCAGGGGTTATAGAGAGGAGGACAACAGTCCCAGCTGAGGGTACAAAGTTACTTCCCATGGGGACTTGTAGGCCAGGACAAAGGGTTTGGATTGTTATATAAGTGTGGTGGGAAGCCACTTAGCACTGAAGAGATATGGTTCTATTTACAAGATCCTTTTGGCTCCTGTGTGGTGAAGGGATTGGGGGTAAGAACTGAGGCAAGGAGGGCAATTAAGAGACTGTTCCATGTCTCTTAGAGAACAGAAGGCAGCTCAGGCCGGCATGGAGTCAACAGGCATGACAACAATAATAACTAACGCTGCCTGAGTGCTTTCTCTGTTCAGGCATGGTTTAAAGGGTTTTGTTTGGATTATATGATTTTTACCCTCACAACAGCCCCATATGTAGGTTCTATTATTGTATCAAATGAGAGTTCCAGCGCTTTGCCCAATATCACATGCCTAATAAGTGCTGGGGGTGGGGCTCCCAACTCCGGCAAGGCCACCCTAGTGTACTCATTCCCTGGATAGAATCCATGGGACAAGGCAGGGCACTCTGGAGGTAGAGATCACAGGACTTGCTAAAGAATAGGACTTGGAAAAGCGGGAAGACAGGCCTTAAGGATGATACCTGAAAGGAAGTGGTGCCATCTACTGAAATGGAGAAGCCTACCAGAGAAATCGGGGGCAGGGAGAGGCAAGAACTCTAAGAATGAACATTGTAATGAGCAATGAACATAGCAATGAACGTAACAATGAACAACAACACTAATATTAATGAAGGCTACCATTTATTGAGCGCCTGCAGTATGCAATGCAAAGCACATTGCATGTACCAACTCATTTACTTTTGCAATAACCCTAAGAAGTAAGGGACCATTATTTTCTCATTTTCCTGACGATGAAACTAAGGAACAGAGAGGCTAAGAAAGTTGTCCAAGGTAACAGAGCCGGTAAATTGGGGAGCCAGAAGTCAGGCTGACTGGCTGTACCTACTGCACACATGGCTTCTCATTAAATGATCAAGTAAGTGTCTGGTAGGCATGATGCCCAGGGCCCAGTGCACAGCAAGTGATCAATGAATGTTGATCACACCTGTCGTTATTATCATAGTTATTACTGTTATTCAAACGTAGTTGACCATCTCTGGTGTCTATGACATTGTGTTACTAAGAAATGATACACAATCAGTGCCCTCAGGGAAGATGCCATGTCTACTGCAAATGCAGACCCACAATCAGGGAAGTTGAAATGATTTAAGACAAGTGCACAATACAAAGCAATCACAGAGGAGACGCTGCAAGGCGACGTGTGATGGAATGCAGAAGGAACATATATATCTAGCCACGCAGATCTTTTCAAATATCTGGAGGAATATTAAAGCCTCGTGGTGGGACTATTAACACATGTGCTCCAACAGGGAGATTCCTTCTCTACAATTAATTGCTCCCTGTCAGGACCCAAACCAAATGTCAAAGATTGGAATAGTGACATTTACACTGTTTTAATTACCCAGCAAGATTGGTGTTTGTGGACCTGTTAAGTAGTTCTCAAACAAAGCAATGAAATTTAATGGTTCTGACGTGCAACAAAATGTACCTTTCTTTGTTTCTTTCTTTTGGGGTGGCAGGTAGTAGGGACAAGTTTTAATCAAGACAAATTCCCCAAGTTTTGATGCAAGGAAAATAAAAAATATGAGCTGTTTCCTCCTTTTTTTGCCTTGTATAATATTGGGGTTTTTTTATTCCCCAAACGCCAAATATTCAAAGCAGTAAGTTAAGCTATATGTTTTGAAAGTTTTTCACATTTTCATAAACTCAAAAAGAAACCTCAAGAAATTTAGAAATAGATAATATTTAAAACACACACAATCTCCCATAGTCCCCTCATTCTAATGTAACTATTCATTCTCTGCATTTCTTTATAGTTTTTTTTTTTACACCATACTTATTTTACATAGTTTTAATTTTGGTGTTGCCACAATTTTGTATCCTGCTCTTATGTGTAAATGTTTATTCGTCACATCTTTCTATACTGAGTAATCTTCCAAATTTTGCTGGAAGAGTCCACTGAGTGAACATACTTTAATTTCTAAAATGGGTAGCTAAATCACTTTTAGAATAAGAAAATGAATGAATTTTTTAAAATCCATAAATTAAATAGTTTTTCTCTTTCCCTTAACATTGCATACTTGGCAAGGCCTCATGTCTAGGGGTTGAGAATTTTGACTTTGGAGTCTGACTTGTCTATGGCAAGTCCAAAAGTTTAAATGATTCAAGACCAGGGCATGACAATGTAAAGCAGTCACAGATGTGACACTGCAAGGCAATGTGTGATTAAGTACAGAGGAACACATATACCTACCAACACAGACCTTGTCAGATACTCAGGGGAATATTAAAGCTGTGTGACCACAGATAAGTTACTTAGCCTCTCTGGATTTTATTTTCTTCCCCTGTACAACGTGGATAAGGATGGAGCCCACTGGACAGAGTGGTATAATGTACAGTACCTGTCCTGTGATGAATTCTCAGTAAACGTCAGCCATCCTTACTACCATGATCACCATTAACATTAATTACTATTTGAACTTCCACCGACTTCCAGATGTGATTCTGATGGAACAATTCTGCATTAGGACTCAGAAAGTTTGAGCCCTAGACCTGGATAAGCCCTGTTCCCGTTGCTCGTGATCTTACCTATAAAATGGAGTGTTAAATACCTGTCGTGTTTCTTTCAAAAGGAACTTCGAAAAAGAGAAAAAGCTCTCTAAACACAAGACCTCCGGACATAAGCATTGCTCCCTGATCTGAGGGGCACAGTCCCCGTAGCTGTGGCTTGTGCCATCCACGCTGCAGGAGTGGTGCGGGTGGTGGGGCTGGAGGGAGTGGTTTCTGACACCTCTCTGATTACCAGACCTCATCACACAGCCAGCTTTGCACTGAGAACAATGCCGGCAGAACACAATACCATGCAAAGGTCAGCAAAGGCCTCCCCCCACACTGGGTTATCACCTTTCCTTTCTCTTGCCCATTTACAGAAGACTCTGAGCCACATGATTCTGCTGTATTAAGGAAAATCATACTTCAGGGTTTCTTTTTTGGCCGTGTTCATTTATTTTAGATATTCTATCAATGCTGTTTGCACTGCTCAGGTTAGAAGTTGTCAGCATTTCCCATTTAGGCTGCTATTTCTAGGGGATGATAATTTGATTGTAACATTTGTTCTGAGCCGCAATGGGCCAAGGAGAGGTCTCAGCTCAAAAGCATCTTCCACCTATTTAAACACAACAGCCACCAGGATATACTCCTTATGTGACCAATTTAAAATGATGCAAGTCAACCAAAAAAACCAAAAAACACTGATATTTTGAATTCTGGAGGACAGAGGGGGTTATTTGAACAACGGCATGAAGTTCATGACCGCAGGTCATCAGGAGTTCATTGGCTGGCATTTGGGCAGCAGCTGCCAACTTAACACTGAGCCCAGGCACTGTGGTCCCCCCTCTGGGGGGACAGCTCTGCAGGTGCTGCGTCCACGCCTTCCCCCCACCCTGGCCTCCTCTCTTCTCAGCTGGAAAAGGAACAAGTGGGGCAGGTCATAATCAGGTCTGTCCTTTTTGGTAGTTTGCCCAGGGAGGAGAATAGGCTGGCAGGGAGCTGGAGAAGCAGTAGAGACATGTTATTAAGCACTGACCCTTCATGTTTGTATGTTCTTGTGGGTACCATCTGGGAAGACAGTTGGGTGTGGGGGGCTGGCGGGAGAGGGGAGGGGTGACTGTTAGTTCTGTCACAGTGCTCATTCATTGGAGCACTATTTATTGAGCACCTATTATGTGCCTTCTGTTTTGTGTCCTGCTGGGTATGTGACGTTGGAAAGAAACACGCTGCCTCTTCCCAGAGAACGGCAACTCATGCGGAAGATAATCACCAATGAATAGACCAGTACACCTTGTGATTAGGACTCTAAAGAAGCACTGGAGGGGACCGAAAGAGGCATAATTTGGATTGTCAGGTGAAAGAAGGTCACTCTGAGGAAGTGACATTGAATTGGAGACAGGAAGGCTGAGCGGGAGGTGTGGAGAATACCTCAAGAGGACCCGCTGGTGACCAGCACCATACTTTGAGCAATTAGGATCACATGCAGCAGGTGTCTTGTGGAAGTTCGTCTGAGCCAGGGTAAAGCTGGCCGTGAGAATCAGACACCTAGCTATTCACACTGGCTTACATTGAAAGCGAGCCTTGTGAAAAGGTGGGAATTTACTCCAACCCCAGAGTAGAAAGCACAGCCAGGCCTCACAGGGAATGGGCTGGGGAATGAGTGCCTTGTCCCCCTTGTCCACGTAGAAGGGACGTGATCAACTGTGGTTATTTTGTTGTTGTTTGTTTTTTTGAGACAGAGTCTTACTTTGTTGCCTTTGGTAGAGGGCTGCAGCATCACAGCTCAGAGCAACCTCAAACACTGGGGCTTAAGTGATTCTCTTGCCTCAGCCTCCCAAGAATCTGGGACTATAGGTGCCTGCCACAATACCCAGCTATTTTTTAGAGACGGGGTCTTGATCTTGCTCGGGCTGTATTTGAACCCATCAGCTCAGGCAATCTATCTGCCTCGGCCTCCCAAGTGCTGGGATTACAGGTGTGAGCCGCTGTGCCTGGTGTGTTTTGATTAGGGGGAGGAGTGGAAGTCCTTCCAGGCCTAGGTATTCTCTATGGGAAGAGTCAAAGCAACAGGACCAGTTGGGGGAACTCTAAGGCTATTGGAGGCACCTTGAAGTTGTTCATTTTTTTTTTTTTTTTTGGCAGAATCTTATCCTCAAGCTCATTCTCCAGCACTCCAGTTGCATTTGTGGAATGTTTAATAAAATTATTCTTAAACAGTTTATTTAAATATTTATACATTTATGGGAAATTACCAAGATAACACAGAGAAGTCCCATGTACCCTTTATCAAGTTCCCCCCAATGGCTAATTATAGTCAAAACTAGACAACTGACATTGGTAAATGTTCATGCATAGTTTTACGGCATTTTCTCCAGGTGTAGATTCATGTGTTCGCTACCACGATCAAGACACCAAACTGTTCCAAACTCTTCTTATTCCTGGGCATGCAGATCCTAGCTCCCTATTTGGCCTTCTCTGATGTTACCCCTGGGGAAAGTTGGGGCATTTCACTGTAGTCTGGTAAGTGTGGGAGTCTAGGCTATAAGCCTTTGCTGGCAGGGTGGGAGAGGGGACACAGAGTGGGGGGCTGTGTTATTTGACTATAGTAGAGCAGATATTGCCTAAAATTTTCTGTATTATTTGGCTTTCCCAGTTCTTGCAATCTGAATATAGAAAGCGGGTTTTCTCAGAAATTGTTTTTTGTCTGCACTCATTAAGATTTCTGAGTTTCTAATAGAACTCAGTATCTAATGAACTCAGATTAGATACTGGGATATATGAGGCAAAAATAAAATCCAGGGAACTTGTTATTCCCTGGATCCCAAGTTCGTAGCTAGTCTGCTCCCCCTCCCCTACTTTTCATAGATTTCTAACGTTTATTCATACAACATCTAGGACTTTTAGCTATACCTGATGAGAGGAATAGGGGAAGTATGTCTACTATGTCTCCTGAAAATGGAGGTCATTCATCACCTTTTAACTTAATAAGAGTCAGCTTTTGTTGTTTAAAACTAAAATTCTGTCTGATATGGAGTTCTTGGTAACATAAAATCACTCAAGCTAGCTTTACTGGAACTTTACGACTTAATAGAGGATAGTAGCAAGCACTAGAATCTCTTTTTTATCCCTTTGACATTCTTTCTGGCTTTATTAGGGAAAATTTGACAAGTAAAAATTGCATATATGTAAGGTGTACAAGTGATATTTTGTTTTTATTTTATTTTATTTATAGACAGAGTCTCACTTTATCACCCTCAGTAGAGTGCTGTGGCATCACAGCTCACAGCAACCCCCAACTCCTAGGCTTAGGCGATTCTCCTGCCTCAGCCTCCTGAGTAGCTAGGAGGTCAGGCACCTGCCACAATGCCTGGCTATTTTTTGTTGGCCGGGCCGGGTTTGAACCTGCTACCCTCAGTATATGGGGTCAGTGCCCTATTCACTGAGCCACAGGTGCCGTCCTACAAGTGGTACTTTGATATAAGTGTACATTGTGAAATGATGCCACAGTTGAAATAATATATCCATCTTCTCCCACGGTTACTTTTGAGTGTGTATAGGTATGTGTTGAGAACATTTTTTAGGATGTGTTCTCTTAGCCGATTTCAAGTATATCATAGTGTTTACTAGAGTTACTATGTTGTACGTTGAATATTCAGAACTTATTGCTCCTGTATGACCAAAACTTTTTATCCGTTGAGTAACATCTTCCAATTTTCCCCAACCTATATGCCCTGGAAACCACTCTTCAATTCTCTGCTTCTGGATGTTAGATTCTGTATACAAGTGGAGGTTGTGCAGTATTTTTCTTTCTGTACTTTGCTCATTTCACTTACTGTAATGTTCTATGGGTTTATCCATGTTATTGCAAATGATGGAATTCTTTTTGAAGCCTGGATGATATTCCACTTTACCTATAATGGAACTTACAATACATATAAGTTCTATTATTATTACAGTCTCACTGCCTTTGTTTATTAGTCCTAACAGTGTTCTTTTGAGGAGTCTTTTGGGTTTAGGACACTTGCTAAGATTTATTTTGTGACCTAACAAATGAATTATCCTAGAAAATGTTCTGTGGCTACTTTAGAAGAATATGTATTCTGCTGTTGCTGGATAGAATATTCTATGTATGTTCATTAGGTCTCTTTGGTCAATAGTGTTGCGCAAATCTTCTATTTACTTAATGATTTTCAATGTGGATGATTACTCCTTGTCAAAAGGAGAGTATGGAAAACTTCCACACCCTCACTAATACCAGATTGCTGTCTCTTTCTCCCTTCAATTATGTTAATCTTTATTGTACTGTATTTAGATGCTGATGTTAGTTGCATATATATTTACAATTTGTTATATCCTCTTGATGAATTGATACCTTTGTCATTGTATGATGACCTCCTTTGTTGCTTGTGACAGTTTTTGACTTAAAGTCTATTTTACATGTAGCTATTCTTATGATTAGAATATTTTCCCCATTCCTTAACTTTCAAAGATGTGTGTCCTTAAAACTCAAGTGAATCTCTTATAAGTAATATTAATTACCTATAGCTAATATAAGTTAGATCTTACTATTTTAAAAATCCATTTAGATACTCTATGTCTTTTGATTAGGAAATTTAATCCATTTACATTTAGAATAATTATTGGTAGAGAAGGACTTATATTGCCATTTTGTTAATTGTATCTTATTGTTCTGTACTTCCTTTTTTTGTGTGTGCCTCTTTTGCTGTCTTCCTTTCTGATATAAGTGAATTTTATTTTTAGTGGCATGCTTTGATTCCTTTCTTTCTATCTTTGTGTATCTACTACAGGTTTTTTCTTTGTGGTGACCATGAAGATTATGTAAAATATCTTATATCAGTCTATTTAAAGCTAATAACAACTTTACTCTTATTGTGTACAAAAACTGTACTCTTTAACTCTCCCTCACATTTTATGTTATTAATGTCATAATTTCCATCTTTTTTTACCATCTTTTTTATATTGCATACTCATTAACAAGATATTATAGCTATACTTATTTTAATCTTTTTTTTTTTTTTTTTGAGACAGAGCCTCAAGCTGTCACCCTGGATAGAGTGCCATGGCATCACAGCTCACAGCAACCTCCAATTCCTGGGCTCAAGCAAGTCTCGTGCCCCCGCCTCCTAAGTAGCTGGGACTACAGGTGCCCTCCACAATGCCTGGCCATTTTTTATTTTGTTTGCAGCCGTCATTGTGTTTGTGGGCCCAGGCTGGATTCGAACCCGCCAGCTCAGGTGTATGTGGCTGGCGCCTTAGCTGCTTGAGCCACAGGCACTGATCCAGCTATACTTATTTTAATGCTCTTGTCTTTAAACTTTTATACTAGAGTTAGATGGAATTTACACATAACCATTATAATATTATAGTATTCTGAATGTTATTCTATTTTTACCTTTACAATGAGTTTTATCATTTCATATGTTTTCATGTTGTTAGTTAGTATCCTTTTATTTCAACCTAAAGAACTTCCTTTCCTATATGTCATAAAATAGGTCTAATGGTGATGATATCCCTTAGATTTTATTTATCAAGGAAAATCTTTATTTACTTCTCTTTCATTTCCAGAGGCCATATTTTCTGGGTATAGTATTTTGGGTTGGCAGTCTTTTCTTTTTTTTTTTTTTTTTTTTAGACAGAGTCTCACTATGTTGCCCTCAATAGAGAGCTGTGATGTCACAGCTCACAGCAACCTCAAACTCTTGGGCTTAAGCTAGTTTCTTGCCTCCTGAGTATCTAGGGACTACAAGTGCCTGCCATAGCACCTGGCTACTTTTTGGTTGCAGTTGTCATTGTTATTTAGCAAGCCCAGGCCAGGCTCGAACCCTCCAGCTTCAGTGTATGTGGCTGGTGCTCTACTCACTGAGCTATCAGCACCAAGCTTTTCTTTTAGCATTTAAACTAAATCATCCCACTTTGTCTTGGCCTGCAAAGTTTCTGCTAAGAAGTCTTCTGACATCTTATAGAAGTTTCCTTGTAGATGATATGTTGCTTTTTCCATGCTGTTTTAAAAAATTCTCTTTGTCTTTGATTTTTGAGAATTTGATTATAATATGTCTTGGTGAATATCTCTTAATTTAATCTTTGTGAATTCTTCAAGATTCATGAATCTTGATGTTCATTTCCCTCTCCAGATTTTAGAAGCTTTCTTCCCTTTTCTCTTTCTCTATTCCTTCTGGAATTTCCATCAGGTATATGTTGGTTTACTTGATGGAGTCCCAAAAGTTCCAAATGCTTTCCTCATTTTTTTTCACTTTTAAAAAATTTTTGTTCCTTTAGCTGGGTAATTTCAAATGACCAGTCTTTGAGCTTGCTGATTCTTTTGCTTAATCAAGTCTGCTCCTGTTTTATGGAGTTTTTCTGTTCAGTTATTGTTTCCTTCACTACCAGATTTTATTTGGTTCATTTTTATGGTTTATAACTTTTAGTCAAACTTCTCATTTTGTTCGTATATTGTTTGTCTAATTTGTTTCCTTGTCTATTTGTGTTGTCTTGTATCTCACTGAACTTATTTAAGATAGTTATTTGGAATTCTTTGTCAGATGGTTTATAGACCACCACTTCTTTAAGGTAAGTTGCTGGAATTTTATTTTGCTTCCTTGGTGAAGTCATATTTTTCTGATTATTCATGATCTTTGTGGTCTTGGATTGGTATTTGTGAATTTGAAGAAGTAGGTACTTCCTCTACTCTTTAGAGATTGCCTTCACATGGGAGAGCACTTTACCAGTAAGATCATCCAAAATCTCTGAGATTTGCTGATTTTCTACTGAAGTCTTTGGGCTGGCTGGTCTGGTGTACAGATCAGTGTGGATGAGATCAACACCTGGGTTCACAGGGGCCAACGTGAAGGTTGGGTCCACATAACCAGGCCTGAATCCTAGATGCAGGAGAGTGGGCATAAAGCCTGGGTCCACATAGGCTCTCATCATGCTGGATCAAGCCTTGAGTTTAAGCCTCTGGGAGTGGGCCAAGAGCCTGAGTCTACAGGGACTGACCTTGTCTCTCGAGCCTGGCACTGGGACAGGCCTAGAGCTTGGCTCCATGGGAATGAGCCTGAAGCCCAGGGCCATGTGGACCAGGTTAGAGCCTAGGGCCTTCAGTGTTGGCCTGGTACCTAGAGTGGTGATGGCTGAACTGGCCTTGAAGTTGATCTGAAGCCTGAGTGAGCAGTGTGTGTCTAGCGGCTTCAGGGGCCAACTTGGAGGCTATGTCCATGGAGGCCATGGTAGAGTCCCCAGCCAAATGCACTGGCTTATTGCTGAGATGGGCCTGGTAAGGGAATATAAAAAAATTATAAATTAAAACCTAGGCTAAAAAAGCTAATGGAATGGAGTGTAAAATTTGCTACAATATTCCTAGCATCTAGGGAAAAAGAAAATTGGGGGAAGTTTATACATTTCTATGGACTGAACTGTGTCTCCTCAAAATTCATATGTTGAAACATTAGCCCCCAATATGACTGGGTTTGGAGATGGAGAAGTAATCAAGGTTAAATGAAGTTACAAGAGTAGGACACTGAGCCAATAGGATTAGTGTTCTTAAGAGAAGAGACACCAGAGAGCTAGTGTGTGCTTTCTCTCTCTCATGTAAGAACAAGGACAGAAGGAGGCTATCTGCAAGCAGGAAGTGAGTCTTCACCAGAAACTGACTGCACTGGTATCCTGATCTCAGAATTTCAGTTTCCAGAAGTGTGAAAAACAAATGCCTGGCTTTTAGCCACCAGTCTACAGTATTTTGTTATGGCAACTTGCGCAGGCTAAGACATGTATACTCTACATGTCTGATTATTATTTTTTTTTTTTTTAGACAGAGCCTCAAGCTGTCACCCTGGATGGAGTGCCGTAGCATCACAGCTCACAGCAACCTCCAATTCCTGGGCTCAAGCGAGTCTCCTGCCTCCGCCTCCCAAGCAGCTGGGACTACAGGCACCCGCCACAATGCCTGGCCATTTTTTGGTTGCAGCCGTCATTGTTGTTTGGCAGGCCCGGGCTGGATTCGAACCTGCCAGCTCAGGTGTATGTGGCTGGCACCTTAGCCCATTGGGCCACAGGCGCTGAGCCTACATGTCTGACTATTGAAAAAGCAAACTGTTATCCCACTCTGAGCCCTGAGTGGAAGTCAGCCTGTGAGTTGCTCTCATAAGAGACAATGAACAATGTATTAGAATTTATAGCAATTTTTCAAAACACATGAAGATGACTTTGAACCAGATCCTAATTAAAAAAAAAGTCACACAAAAGTTAAATCATGCTTCTTTGAAAATATTTGGAAGACTGAGTAGTGTCATACAGACTCTGAGCTTCCTGGCAGCAATCAACAGCAAGGTAGAGTTCCTGTTAGTGACCAGGGATTGGTATTATTTCTAGTGCATATTTTCTGTGCTGCAGCCCATAATTTGGGACAGGTATGGGAACATGAGGGTTATGTGTGTGTGAATTTCACATGTGCCAAATGACAGAAAAGGGGTCATGGTTTTGGAGAAATGTTTGATCAAGGTTACAAACTCAAAAATGTCATTGAGACATTTTTGTCACTGGACACATGAGGCTGTGTGCAGAGTGGGCCCAGAGAAAATGCATCTCGTCAAGAGGATGTAGCTGATCATTCAGAAGCTAATAAATGTCCTGCAAGAATATTCTGCATGTCAAAGACAGCTAAGGGCAGGATTCTGCCAGATTTCTTCCCCAGTTTGTGGGCTTCACAAATGGCAAGACTGCTAACTCTCAGATACCCATTATCTCATCCAAATCATAAGTAATAATTGAAATGAAGATAGCTGGTGAGTATTTAAAGAGCTGATTATGTCAAAACATATAAGGTCCCACAGAGTGACTTCTTTTTTTTTTTTTAAGTACTAATGACCATATTAGGACTTTCTTGCAACAGGTGGAGAATAAATACCCTTCCTATGCTGCAGAGTGCAATTTTCTGTTTTCTTTTTCATTTGCTTGGGCTTCTTTCCCAACTGTCCTTCAGTGGGGTTTTTAAATGGGTTAACAACATTCTCCCTCAAAGTGCTTGGTCAGGATATTTGTTGCTTTTTTGCAGCCATGGAAAATGCACACAGGGATTGAAAAGGCCAGTTCATGCAACATTGCTCAAAGGATTTGAGGATTCCATTACTGCACAAATCCTTTAATTAAAGTCGGTTCCTCCAGGCCCCTGCTGCCCGAGCCCAATCCACAACGTCCCTGGCGACCTTGGGAGTGTTGATTAATTGACGAGTTGGCAGTGCATTCATTCCCTCAAAGATCCCAAGATATATCTGCTAAAACAAAAATGCCCCTGGATACCATATGGTCTCATGTTTGCAGTGGCTCTTAAAATTTATCTGCAACTTCTCCCTCATGTGACTAATGCCTGCTGCCTTCTACTCAGTGACTGTTGTGACCTGTCACCCCTCGTTGAGGCAAAGAACTCTTCAGCAAGGAGGTATTTTTAGAAACTCAAGAGGGCATCTTTTCAATTTGGCAATAGGAAGTAACATTCTCTACTGGGCCCAAGTCACCGTTGATATCAAAGTGGCCAGATTTTTGAAAAATATCTCTGCCTTGGCTTTTCAGGGATTCAGCAATAAGCAATTATATCTGGGAAGCAGCAACATCTAGATTCTGCTTATCAGAAAAGTGAACAGGAGGGAAACTGGATAATATAGAGAAGTCAAGCATGCTTCAGGCAAGGGTATTTTTCCATGGCAGCTCTTACAGGGTGACTCTAAACTCTTCTTGATAATTCTGGGTATTTGCCCTTTGCTTTTGTGAGCACCTTATGGATAACACTCTAATAATATTGAGTACTGATTCATCTTCTCAGGAACTGGAGAAACTAGAGAATTCAACCAACACTAAAACTGCTTAACAAACACAAACACTGTAACCTAATCATGTATACCCTTATAATTAATCTGGGGAAAAAACTGCTTAAAGGAAAGTAAGTTCTGGAGAATTGGTCTGTTTGAGCACATGGATGGATCTTGGCATGCATATTTGAGAGAAACAGCTTGATAAAGGTTATATAATAAGGGCAGAAGAATTTAGGGTTCCCAAGGCAATCCTGGAGGAAAGAAGTAAGAAAATAGGGGAGGGGAGGGAGAAGGAGGGAAAAGCAGTCAAGGAGGCAGAAGAAGATGAAGTTACAAGGTCTGACAATTAATTTTGTGAACTAATCCTAGAGAAAGTGCCATGTACCTCATTTTCAGGATTCCCGGGGGGATCCCAACATGGGCTGGTGGCCAACAAAGGAAGTGATGCTGAAGAAAAAAGGCGACTTCACACCTTCTTACTGCATAAAGTCTGAGAAGCCTGGAGAGGTGTACTTTGTCTCATGCACTGAGTGGCAGATTGAGGCAATGCAGCAGCACTCTGATCCTCAGAAACCTTTTATTGATCTCTAAGACAAGTGTTTGTGAAAAGATGCAAAGGTGTCAAAATTCAAAAACAGGAAAAAAGGAATTATAAGTCCCCCAGAAGGTTAGGTAAAAGAATATGACTGGGCATAGGGCAATAGATTGTCAACAAGGCCAAACCAGTTTCTCTAATTTAACTGCCGATCAGGAGTTTTAAAGACTTAGCTGCCCACTTGCTGATTCGTTATGCAGGGATGGTCTTGAAAACAACTCCCTGTCTGGGCTGCCTGAAGGGTCCTTTCATCTTATTTTTGATAAAGAGCCCCAGGGATGGCCCACCTTCATGCTTTATCCTGGATGGGTGGGGCCACCAAAAGATTAGCCTGTCTCCCGCCCACGCCTCATTGCTGAATATCACTACTTTCACCAGATGGCCAAAGGGAGTTTTTTGAAGGTAACCATAGTAATATTCAGCAATGAGATATGTTGTACTTTTTCTAGAATGAGTTCACAAACTTAATTGTTCAACCTCCTATGTCATGATTCTTCTCTTAGAGCTACACCCCATGTCTTCAGCAAAGCCTATCAACTCACATGCTCTTTCAAAAGCCAAATACATTCTGGGGTCCCTACATGGGTTCATCTCAAGTTGATGCCATGGACAAAGTAACATAATCCAATGCATGGCTCATTCCAAACTTTATTTGAAGGTCTATAATATTGTAAAAGGAAATGCAATTCATAAACCACATAGGAAGGAGAATAGAGCAAGAGTAACAACATGGACTCTGGGCCACGCACCCAGAGTGTGAGTTTTGGGTCTCCTACTGAGAAGCTGTGGGATCTTAGGCCAATTACTTAATCTCTCTGTGTTTTAGTCTTCTCACTATAAAATGAGGATGGGAACAGTACCTACTTCATAGGTTGGCTAAATAAGCTTCTATTTGTCACACTCTCAATATAGTTCCAGACACGTAGGAAGAACTATATAAATATTCGGTTAAGTAAATAACTGTCTTTAGATCCACTTTCTCTAACACTGGATCTAAAAGAGTGCTTCTAGTTCTCTTTTCTGTCCTAGTCTTGTCCCTGTCACTTTCCTAGTCTTTCCTGGTACTCTCTCTTTGAGAAAAGTAATTTTCTAGTGCAGTCCCCAACCTTTGATTCTCGAGCTCTAAATAATAAGGGCCAAGAGGGGTGGGTGAAGGAGGGGGACAAGGCAGGAAAATGCAAAGCAGAGAGGACCACATTAGAACTTGTCCTATTGGCTAGGCACCTGTGGCTCAGCGGGCTAAGGCGCCAGCCACGTACACCTGAGCTGGCAGGTTCAAATCCAGCCTGGGCCTGCCAAACAACAATGACAGCTGCAACCAAAAAATGGCCAGGCGTTGTGGCGGGCGCCTGTGGTCCCAGCTACTTGGGAGGCGGAGACAAGAGACTTGCTTGAGCCCAGGAATTGGAGGTTGCTGTGAGCTGTGATGCTACGGCACTCCATCCAGGGTGACAGCTTGAGGCTCTGTCTAAAAAAAAAAAAAAAAAGAAGAACTTGTCTTATTAACTCAGACCCATGTCTGTCTCACTCAGATGGCCACACTTTCCCCTCTCTATTGAGTACCTCTAAAGAGACCCTCACTCTTCCCCCTTTTCTCCCTAACCTGTTGTACTGACCCTCGGGCAACCTCTCTCTTCGTATGTCCTATGTGGGTGGTGTTCTTAGAAGTAGAACTCATATCTCATGAAGGGTAGCATTTGCCATTCTGTTATACAAGGAAATAAGAATTGTTTTCAAACAGGGTGTCTTAGCCTGCAGCCCTTGAATGATCGCCTGGTGGGAAGACAGTTCCTTCTAGGTTTTGTGTGTGTGTGCTAAATTGCCTTTGTGAAAATAGTGATGTTTTTAAATGTAAAAATATTTTTTATGTGTGCTTTTACCGCAAACAAATGTAAGGTAGAAAGGACATTACTATATGTGATTATGTTTAGCCACAATAGTGATTACCTTGATGTCATGTGAGGACAGGCACTTCATGAATGACAGCATGTATTCCTTTGCTGGTGTTGGGCACAACTCAAGTGGGAAAACATCAATGAGAAAAAATGATACCCAGATTTGCATATACCAGTATCCTTTGTTTCAGTTTTTATCACTGAACATAATGAAGACTCCCTATCCCAAGAAGTTTCAGTGGCTTTTGTGTGGAAAAATTATGTCTGTTCATCTTGACCTTGGTCAATGAAGACATTTCTCATGAGAAAGCTTGATTTGAAAGGCTGAAACTTTATTTCAACTCGAGTTTGTCTCAATACGAAATCCTTTTGTCAGACCATCTTACACTATTACTTATTCATCCTTTAGGTAAAAAAGCCATCTTTTACTTGAACAGCAGATGGCCAAGGGGAGTCTTCAAAGGTGATGGTAGTGATATTCAGCAATGACATAAGTTGCACTTTTTTCTAGAATGAGTTTGAAAACTTAGTTGTCCAACCTCCTATGTAGTTGAGATTTGGGAAAAGTCCTTGTTCCATGGATCCGATGTAGCTTGTTTGGAACTTGAAGTAAATGAAGAAAACTGCAGCGATACCTCTGTCAAATGGCATCGCTCCCCTGGAATTACCAACATTTCTTTTAATGAGATGTCCTATGAGGATGTGTAGGCTGGAACTGCTGAAGCCATCTGGTGACCACAACAGGGAGGCCAACAGAGTTGCAGAGAAGCTGACCTAGAACTCTAAAGTTGTTGGGCTGCTTGTCTAACATTAGGACTTCCTGTCTTCAGACTTACTACCTGGAAAAAAAATACATTTTAAGGGTTTTAAGCTATTTAGTTAGATATATTCCCTTAGCCTTACTCTCCAAAGCAGCTTCAGAAATGTGGATAAGATCCTGGATTCAGACTCTGTCTTGGAGTCTACTGGTGTTTCTTGGCCCAAAGAGCTTTGGAAACACTGATTCTTTTGTGAGTTAGTATTTACTTTCTTCCAAAGGAAAAGTCAAATTTCATATCAAAGATGACATATATTGTCAAACTCCACACTACAGTTTCAAACTTCTATATCAAGGTGAGCACCATCACATTTCAGGCTTGAAATTTACCTTTTAGCATATTTAAGATTGACTTTTGTTTCCTTGAGTTTTTTTCTTTCTGAAATTAGCCATTCATTTTTTGTGTTATCCATTAAAAGTGACTTTTTTTAAGCAAAAAGGCTAAACATTTGTGAAATAAATATGTCTCTAACATTGCAAGATCATTGTGTATCATTCTTTTCTCTCCTATGTTTTTATTAACATTTTTTGGGGGGGGAATTGTATACCTTTCATCAACTCCTTAAGAGAGTCTGGGACAGAAAAAATAAATTCCCTCCTGGAAATTTTATCAGGTGGGTTGCAGTGGGAGGGGGTATCAATAGCCTGTAGCCTTATTGGATAAGAAATTTGGGTTAATGGAGCAATGCAGCACCGAGGTGAAAGTGTAGATTTTACAGTCTGACATCACCTCTCAGATCCTCTGTTTTCTAATGCAAAAAAATGGGATTATAATGATCCTTTCATAGGTTTGATGTGATGTATAAGCAATCTATGGAATATAAAATGACTTTATAGTGTATAATGTATTAGTACAGTCACTGGCATCATTTTTGAAACATAGTATGAGTTCAGCAAATAATGACCAATGACCACCTGCTGGGCTGAACTATTGATGCCAATGGAAGATCTGGAGGCAAAAAAAGGAAGGAAACAGGCAGGGTCAGTAACTGAGTGTCTGCACAGATGAACAGAATATGCCTAGGCTGCTCTAATCCACTCTTTGCCACTTACTCTGTGAACTAGAACAAATGAACTCCTTTCGCTGAGCCTCAATGTCCTTATCTGCAAGGTGGGACTAAAAATGTCTATGTCCAGAGGATATTGAGAAGGCGAAATAGGAAGAGGTATGTCTGAACAGCCCCTGGCCAAGTGGGGTATTCAGGAAATGAGCTATCACTCCCTCCTTGATATATACTGACCCCATCTTAGTTCTGCCTGTGCTCCTAACCAGTGCCCTGGACATCCGTACATAGGTACATAGAATGGTCCTGATCATTCTGTACAGATGCACAGGAAAGCTGAGGTCTCACCAGAGGTCACATTGTAACCCCAGGCCCTGGTGGAGGCTGCCCTTGTCCTTCCTTGGACTTCCTTGTTCCACTCTGTGTCCCAGCTGGAGCTGGAGCTGGAGCTGTGGCACAGCAGGAGCCTGGCGCACTGCTCACTGCCCCATCAGGGTCAGAGTGGTGGTGATGGGAGAAATTTTTTAACTTTTATGTTTGTCAAAATTGATGTGATTGTTGTCATTATTTTGAGGCAGCCACGTTGCCTTCCAGAAAGCCTTCAGGAAATGGGGGGAGGGGATAAAATAAAATTTGGTGTAATACCATCCAACTCCTTCAGCACCCTGAAGTACACATCTCAAATCCCTCCCTGTAGTCTAGTGAGCCTCGATTTCTTCACCTGCTTTATTTTTCTTTATAGCACATAAGACAGTACAAATTTTCTACTTATTGCCTGCTTTCCTTCTAGAAGATAAGCTTCTATAAAGGCAGGGAGCAGATCACGTTTGGTGAGGCTTGAACAGTGCTTGGTACACTGAAGGTACATAACCAAGTTATAAAATAAATGAAGGCTTGAAAGTTTAAAGGGAAATGTTGGTTATAGAAAATGATTTGAATTGGTGTGATAGCATTTGAAGCCTATACTTGTGCTAGATTTCTGCCTACTTTTTATTACATATGGACATTGGCTTTGGCCAGTCCTTGGTGCTGTGATAAGATGACACATCCTTGTGCCATTCAGGTGTGGCAAAGTGACTTGTTTCAGCCAATGAAATGTGAGTGGAGGTAATGTGTATCACTTCTGAGCTAGAAACGTTGAGAGCTGGTATAAGGTTCATTGTGCTCCTTTTTTCTTCTCTCTGTGATCTTGGACTCATGATGGAGCTCCTGCCCCAGCTGGGTTCTGCATGGTTATGTTAGATGAAGCTTGCTCATGATGGATGTGATGGATGGATGTAGGGTATGGGTGAGAAATTAGTTTCAGATTGGCAATGGTTTTAGGTAGTTACTGCAGCACAACTTAGCCTGTCCTGACTGATTCAGTGCCCACTTTGATCTTTCCTATCTTTTATCCCCAAATAAATTTATTTCCTATCTCTGACCCCAAATATAGGAAACTTAGATCCAGGGAAAGGAAAGCACTACATTTACAGAATGCCTTCCAGGTGCCAGGCTAGGGCTAGGTGTTATTCCAAAGCCACTTTTTTAAGAGATAGGATCTTGCTATGTTGCCCAGGCTGCTCTTAAACTCAAGTGATCCTTCTGCTTCAGCTTCCAAGTAGCTAGGATGACAGGTATGCACCACCAAGTCTGGCTCCCAGCCATTCTATCTCAACCACTCAACAGCCCAGTGATAGGCAGGGACTCCTACCTTTAGTACAGAACTGAGGAAATTGAGTTTTGGAAAAGGTTAGCACTGCTGGTGGGGGTGGGGTCCCTCAGTTTCTGCCCCAAAGCTCTCTCTTTCTCCACTACAGCAACTGAAATGCAGCCTAAGGTCATTCTAGGAGAGATGCTTCTAGATCTTAAAAAAAATAATAACCTTTACTAATGACTTGGTAATTGTTTTTATAGCTTCCCAATGAAGTGTGAAGTGTACTGAAAGAAAAACACAAGACAATTTCCTTTGATGGTGAAATTTTCCAAAGAATGCTTCACTCTTCTGGGCTCTTGGTGCCCTGGCTTTGGTGTGATGGTGACCTGACTCTGAGCTGAGCCATGTCACAGGCCTGGGAGCTTTGAAAAAGTTGCCCACGATGTTGGGAAGAATGTTGGACTCAGCGATGTCTTTATTTTGAAGAATTAATCCTGTCTTCCTTTTTAAAAAATAGTCACATAATAACATATGAACAAATAATAAATAGTTGACATCTATCAAACTCTTGCCCTATCCCACGACTGGGCTCAGCCCTTGAAGTCACCACCCTCTTCATCCAGGACCTGGCACAGTGCCCAGTATGTGGCGAGGACTCCATAAATATCTCTGTAATGAATTATCCACAGCAAAAATTTGTTGAATCTGATGGTTTCAGCCCTGCTTAAATGCTGTGAAATATTTTCTATGTGAGAATTTATTGAGAGAGGGAGAAAAGGGGAAGTGTTCAGACAACTTGGTCATCCAATTCACATCCAAAATGCTATTCTAAATCCCAAGAAGGTGAGAAAATTAATTCTAATTGAAAACACTAATGATTTTGTTCACTAACATGTTAGAGGTAGGTCAAATATATGACATAGTAGACTTGCTTTTTGTTTGCTTTTGTGCAAATAATTAGACTCAGTCTGTCCAGACCGTTATGCTCCTTGTAGGATACTGAAAAATTTACTTACAAAGACCTTCCCAACAATTGCTTCATTTTATTCTCACATTTCCCTTGTGCAATAGGCAGGACAGATGTGTTTGTTATGAATTGCAGCTGTGGATGTTCAGAGACTCCCAGGACCTTGTCTAAAATCGCATGCTAACCCAAGAGAAGAGGGGACTGGAATCTGAGATGTCAAGTTGGAGCATAGAGTGTGTCCTTCACACCACTGTGACTTCTTTCCTCATAACTTCTGGGAGGTTCTGAGGGGCTGAGCTGGTGATTGGTGGTTGTACCTTTTTTTTTTTTTTTTGAGACAGAGCCTCAAGCTGTCACCCTGGATAGAGTGCCATGGCATCACAGCTCATAGCAACCTCCAATTCCTGGGCTCAAGCGAGTCTCTTGCCTCTGCCTCCCAAGTAGCTGGGACTACAGGCGC
>CAUYON010204280.1:0-31550 GCA_963573935.1 Arctocebus calabarensis | reverse complement strand
ATTTTTAAAATTTAAGTTTGGTCCAACAAAACTAGCTACACCTATAAAATGTTCTCTTTTTTTGCTGTTTCAGTCATATAAAACAGTGGCATAAAATGTTAAAGCATATATTTAAATAATCTTGCATTTTATTTTAACGTTGTATATTTCAGTTTACTTTTGTGTGGTACAGCATTTCAAAGCAAATAGCAAGGATATATTGTACAAAATAAAGATGAGGAAATGTTCTATTTTTTCTCATTTTTGAACTCATTAAAATATTTCACATTACATCCTAGCAATCTATGATTAATTTTTGAGTAAGTTTGCCCTTTTAAAAATGATATTCTAGCCAGCAACTTACCAGTCAGGTTAAGGCAGCAGAGATGGGGAGAGGGGAGAGTAATCAAGAAAGCAAATCTACAAACGAAAAACATCCACCAGCAACATCTTAATTCTCTCTTCCATATTTTTTCTAACATTTCCTATTGCTTAAATAAGGCCCCCAAAAGTAAATATAAGAGCGAAGTATTTTGGTGAGGTAATTCAGAATACCCTAATGCATAGCTTTTATAATTCTCAAAGCCTTTTGAAAAGCCTAATGATGACATTATTTTGCAAATGCTTAACTCAAAATATAGACTCCCTAATGGACATTTCAAGTACTCAACACATATTTACATACATTCACATAATCTGAATATTTCAAAGTCATCTAACTCTCCAGATTTCTTTATTATCATGAAATAGGGGGACTGGGGAACCTACTATAGATTCAATATTTCTAATTTTGAGAGTGCAGGAGGCATGCAAATTTAGGTTTTCCTGAGGCTATTCTTGCATAGACAATGAGTGCCCCCAGTACAATAATGTATTTCACAATAGGTTAGGGTTTTAAAAACACAAAAGTGGAATATTTGAAGACTAAAGACTTATCTGCTCTTATTGTGAATGCATATGGGGTTTTGCTTTTCATTTTCATTCAATCTCTTTAACCTGTTCTTGTTTACTGAAAGTCTGTTTTTGTGTTCTGCTTTGGGCCTCTCTTTTATGAATGGCTTGTACACATTGCGAGGCATGTTATTCAGTCTTGCTGAATAATAAAAGCTCATTAAAGGAGGCATTAAATATAGAGAGACAAAGGACTGTTATTCCAGAACTCTGTTCTGCCAACAATCACTCATTTGTTTCTCAAACTTCTTTTTCAGCCCGCCATACCTAACAATGTGTTTCTTCACAAAATTATTTTATTTGTTGTTACATAATATATCAACCCTTTTTCCATTTCCTTTTTCATTTCCCTTTGGCAAGTGGAGAGGAAAACTGCTAATATTCTGGTATAAAAGACTTAAAATTGACACTTGAGTTGCCACCTTCTTTCTAATTCCAAATGCACGTACACACACACACCCCCCACACATACACAGAGGAAGATAAAGATCTTTGTATGTAAGGAATGGGGAAAAGAACCAAACATGAGCTAGACATGAGCTATAGGTTTGTGGGTCTGCAAATAAATAAAGACAATTAGGAATTTATCTCCTATGAGAATCAAAGAATAAAAAGTCTAAAAAGAGGCAGACATCAGAAATCAGGAGCTAGGCAGGCATGTATAGGAGCCATAGGGAAGTTCTGTTTTAAACAGAAGCTATAAACATAGTCTGAAAAATAAAATATCTAACAGCCCAGACCAAAGGAACCATCAGGTTTAAAAAAAAGAGCTAGTCTTAAACACAGCAGAATGAAGCAACTTTCCTTGTTGCTATCTGATTTGTTACTGCTGTAGCTCGGATGTATCCCCCCAAATTCATGTGTTAGAAATGTAATTCCCAAGGCAACAGTGCTGAAAGGTGGCACCTTGCAGGGGTAACTAGGTTGCAAGGGCTCTGGCCTCATAAATTAATTAGTCCATAATCATGGGAATGGACCAGTTATCTAGGGAGTGAGTTCCTGCTAAAAGCCTGAGTTCAGCCCCTTTCCTGTGACTTCTGTTCTTAAGCTGTCCCTCCTGCCTTCTGCAGAGAAGTGACACTGTGAGAAAGCCCTCACCAGACGCTGGCACCTTGAGGTTGGACACCCCACCCTCCAGAGTCGTAAGAAATACATTTCTTCCCGTTTTGCATTTTCTAGTGTGTGATATTCTGTTACAACAACACAAAACAGACCAAGAGTGCCGTTATTAAACCTGGCAGAAGTCCAGTTTTCAGAGGCGATTCTGGCCTGTGCACATGAGGACCATATGAAAATATGAAAACTGCTAGAAACACAATAGGAAAAAGGTCTCACTCAAAGGGAATCAGCCAAACTCAATCTCAAAACACATTGAGAAAAAAAAAATACTAAAAAATATAACACCAGCAATAATCAATACTAGAAAAATAGATTAGAAATAAAGTTGAAGCAAGAAAATATAAATAATTTTAAAGATGTGTTTTCAGGACCTCAGGTACATAAGTAAATGAGAAACGCTAATTATTAAAAAGGTATAAAAAATGGACAGAAATGTATCAAAAGCAGAAGGGCATAAGGAACAACACAGATATTGTAAATTAAAAACAGAATCATTAAAATTTTTAAAATCTTGATTTAAAAGACAAGAGATAATCGATACTTTTTAATTTACATGGAAGCACAGGAAAACAAAATGATATGTGAAAGGCAGATCAAAGCAATAGAAACAAACTGGTCAACATACGGAGGTGATCAACGCAAAGCAGTAGACCTACTGTAACTATACATACTTGTGGTAGATGTTCAGTCTATGAAAATTAGGTCCTTTTAAGGAGGTGGCCAATGGAGGGAGGTGTTCAAATATAAAAGTTCTACTATATTTATTGACTAGCTCACTGGCACAAATTCTATCTCAAAGTAATTACAAAAGAAGTAATGTTTGCAATGACGATGGCTAAGAATTTATCAGAATTAAAGTCCTCATGTTAAAAATGAAACTGAAGGCCCCATCATGGTAGCTCCAGTTTGTAATCCTAGCACTCTGGGAGGTGGAGGTAGGGTGGATTGTCTGAGCTCAGAAGTTGGAGATCAGACTGAGCAAGAGCAAGACCCCACCTCTAAATTTAGCCTGGTGTTATGGAAGGCACTTGTCTGCCCAGCTACTTGGGAGGCTGAGGTAAGAGGATTGCTTGAGCTTAAGAGTTTGAGGTTGTGTGATCTGTGACAACACGGCATTCTATTGAGGATGACAAAGGGAGACTCTACTCCCCGCTAAACTAATGAAAGAAAGAAACCAGACAAGATGAAATAAAGCAAATCTCCTTAAAACGTCAAATCAAATTAAGACTATCAATTTAGATAAAAATCTGGAGATAAAAACACAAGAGGCAAATTTAGATTACCTACAAACAAACAAATGGTCTTCAGATTAAGAGTTCCTATTAAGAAGAAAAATGCCAGAGAAAGATAGTAAAACATTTTAAGTACTGAGAACAAATAAAAAGCAATCTTAAATATTATAGGGAATTACATCCTCATTCACTGCAGCTCAATCAAAGATTTAAAACAAAATTAAAAACAAACAAAATACATACAAAATATGTGCTTGGATGCTAAAAAGAACAATATTTGGAGACTAATTTGTTAAGTAAGATGCATTTAATAAATTAAATACCAATAACAATTCTATCAGATATCACTTTTACCCACCACACAGCCATTCCTCTTTCACGTCTGCCTAGAGTCTAATTTTGCTCAGGAAGGGGACAGCAATTGCTTTACATCAAGGAAGGTAGGCTCCTTTCATAACTTCTAGGTCTGCATCTAATTGGTCTAAACCACTGTGGTATATCCATCCTTCTCTCCAAATTACATAGACGTGGGCATGAAACTGATATTGGCTAATTCACTATAAATTGAAGTCTGATGAAGAGGTTCTGGAAATCAGAGATCTGCAGAAACAAACTCTCCCTTTTTGCTGTTTCCATTCTTACCTTCTGTTCTAGAGCACACTTCTGTGAAGGTGTAATAGTTGGAACTGCAATAGCCGTGCTGATAGCAAGAGGGCAAGTTTAGGACCAAGAGATTCTTTCCCACAGTTCTGATTTCTGACTAAAAACAAAACAAAAATGAAAAAATACCTTGAGACCATCCAACTCCAAATTTCATTCTTCAAGAAATAGTTAACTAGCAGAAAACAGAAAACAAGATGTCTGGACCCAAATGAAGTTATTAGATTAAGATAACTCTGATAACAAATCCAAACCAGGATAAGGACAGCCTACAAAATAAAGTAATAAGATGAAAAACATGTATGGTAGGTATATGTAAAAATCTTATAGAAAATTGAAATTTATAGTTCCTTTATTTCTCTTGCTCCTTCTCCATTGTCCGATTCTGTCTCATAATTAAATAGAGTGTATTTTTGGAATAGTATTGTATAAGGATTAATTTGTAAAACACATATTAGTATCATAACTTTATCATGTAAAAACAGAAAATGTAATCATCTAATGACTAAGAAAACTAGATAAAAGTAAAATTCCCAGGCCAGATGTGGTGGCTTACACCTGTAATCCCAGCACTCTGGGAGGCCGAAGAGGTAAATTGCTTGAACTTGGTGTTTGAGACCAGACTGAGCAAAACTAAGAACATGTCTCTACTACAAAACAGGAAAAAAACTAGCTAAATGTCACCTATATTCCCAGCTATTTAGGACACTGAGGCAAAAGGATTTCTTCAACCCGAGAGTTTGAGGTTGCTGTGAACTATGATGATGCCACAGCACTCTACCCAGATGACAGAGTCATACTATCTCAAAAAAAAGTATTAATAATAAATAATTTCCTTCAATTATCAAAACCAAAATAAAATTATTAGTTTAGGGTTAGACTTTGAAACTTCTAAGCTATCTACATTTAAGTCTGAAAGAAGATAAGAAGAGGTTATAAGTATGACATATCTGATTTCCTGAAGTGTTATCTTTGACAGTTGATAGCTCTGGCATTTCACTGGGATACTTCTTGGCGCTCTGTTGTATTTACTGTGAAGTCCATCCTTGTTCTTTATAATGGCTTGTCATTATCTTTCACAATTTTCTCAGATCAACTTTTGTGAAATCATGCATGAGTCAAAAATTTGTGTTATTTTTGAATATGAATTCCATTGTGGAATTGATATGGTGCCAGCAACTTGAAATATCAATGATGCATTTGGGAATGACGTAGCTAATGTTTGAGTAATTTTAATCTTAAAAATGAGCCATGTGCCTGACCTGAGCCTGGGATGGGATAAGGATGAGCTGAAAGTGGCAGTGGAGATGAATCCCTCTCCTCTTGGGCATCAATTAGCAGCAAGATGTAACATAACTATTCCCACAATATTGGACCATTTAAAATCCACAAACTAAAAAATCCAGGTAGGTGGATTCTGCATGAATTAAACAAGCATCAGAAGAGAAGTCCTCTAGAAGTTTGCTTTTCTTTGCTGTCAGGACACAAAGGCAAACAATTTCTACACAGTATTTTGTGTGTGACAAAAAATGAAATTCTTTTTTTACAATTGCCAAGCATTTGACACAATGTTTGGCTAAAAGTAATGTGTTGAAACATAACCCCAAACCAAATATTGATCAAAAAAGGCTAATGGTATCCTTTTGGTGGTCCAGTATTGGTATTATCCACTACCAAATTTGGTCAATCCATTACAGCAGATGTCTACTACAACCAACTGGAAAAAATGATAAGAGTGCTCGTGACTAAGCATTGCCTGATAGAGACAGGCCACTCCTCTTACCAGGACAATACTTGGCCACAAACAACACCACTCAAATGACAAAAGCTGAACCTGGAAAATTTCTGTCATCCACTGTATGCACCAACCTTGTACCAGCCGACTACTACTGCTTCCAGGCCTTGGACAATGTTTTACAAGAAAAACTATCTGATTCTCCACAATCTGTGAAAAATCCATTTCATGATTTCATAACCCCTTGCTCTCCAGACATCTTTACTGCTGTCATACACAAGGTACATTAGAATGGCAAAGACACATTCCTTGGTTAATTGTAATGCTTCTTATTTGAGATATAATAAACTAAACATTTGATTTGAAATTGGATTTTTCATACATGTCCTAAAGTTACTAGTCCCACACTGGAGAAAACACTAAAATTGTGGCTGTACAACTTTTGTCAAAGATATTTGGTATGTCATAGATGGATCTGATCAACTGCTTTAGCAGAAACAAGACATAGAAATGTGGTTATCCAGAAAGGCATTGGAGCTGGCCAACATGTCAATGGTTTGTACACCTCTGAATGGCACAGGAGATTGACAAAGTTTTGAGAATTTATACCAATAACAAGGTTGTAATGTCAGACTGAAGGAGATGGTGAAGGTCAAAATGAAGAAAAAATTGACTTTGAAGGCAGAACCATGGATCCCAAGCCCGGAGCTGATAGCACATCCTTGGGCTAAGAGGGCAGGGTTGTGTCCATAGTGAGACCAAAGGACCGGCGCTTTGGTTCATAAGTCCAGAATGATTCATAAGTCTTCAGACTTCTGATTTAATGATAAAAATTTAGGAACAAGTTCCAGAGGAAACTGACTTTACTTTGGACTTAGATTTATTCTTGACAAAAGTAAGATTATTTTTTTCTGAACATTTGAACTATTATTCAGCTGAATACAATATATTTTACTTAAAAATAATTGAGGGCAGCACCTGTGGCTCAAAGGAGTAGGGCACCGGCCCCATATGCCGAAGGTGGCAGGTTCAAACTCAGCCCTGGCCAAAAACTGCAAAATAAATAAATAAATAAAATAATTAAAGATAATATATAAAATGTGTATTATTTATATTATACAAAGAATATAATGAAATATTAAAATAACAGTGCCTGTTTTTCCATTTTCTTAGTTTAATGTACCACTTTTTTCCTAATTTTTTAATGAGAAAAAATTTTAATTTATATGGGAAATATAACAAGCTATATAACATTATATCATATTAATAAAGGTTTTCGTGTGTGTCAGGTCCATTAGAGTATTAGTGTGGAAAGAGCAATGACCTTATAAAAAAAGACCTAATCTCTGGATTTACTGCTACCTCTTAATACTTGGACCACTTAACCTCTCCGAGGCTATTTCCTGCCCTACATACCTCACAAAGTAAATGTAAGAATCCAATGAGGTTATTTGCAGAGGTTTTGTAATCCTCAGTATAAAAGTCAGGATTGATTAATGCCAAAATAATTTTCATAAAATTCTCAGTTTTACATACACAAGTAGTATACACTTTTTAGTTAAATACATGTTTTGTAGTTTATTAACTGTCACTTATCATAGAAAACATATTTATATTGGATCATGAGAACTCAGCACATTCATGCAGAATAAAGCCACAATGGACTGTGAATGTTCAACTGTAAGTGAAAGAGTACAATATGTATCTGAAGATAAGACAGTTTGAAAAAATATTTTGAGTTAAAAAATGTCACGTTTGGTAAAAAAGGATGTAACAAACAAGTCCTGAGATTTTGAATCTAATTATTTGTTCAAGATGCTCTCTTTTGAATATATTAACAATCTGGGGAGCTTAGAAAGGGTTTTGTTGTTATTGTTGCTGTTTGGATCTGGTTTGTTTTTAGTTATAAAGAAACTGATTTATAATTTAACTTTTTGATAAGGAAAGAGCTCCGTCCTCATTGGCGCAAATGAAAGCTAAGGCTTCACACCTGAATGTGACCAATATGAAACTGTGCACTCTGTAAAAAGCCGCAGGTGGTTCTGAGTATCAAGGGAGGGTCAGAGAGACCAGACCTTCCTGTGGTCAGTGTCCAGTCACGCTGCTGTCTCTCTGGAACGCCAGTGCCCACAGGGTCAGGTTTGAGAATCTTGCTCTCAGTTTTTGGTGTACTCTTGGGTAAAGAGTAACCAGAACCACCAAAAGTAATACAAGCGTGAAGCAAAGGTCACTGAGGAAGAGAAAGATAAATTGACAGAGCAAAATCAAGACAGAAGTTTACAGAGCAAGACAAGTTCATCACAGGCAGTGAATGGTCCCTCTGCGTAACAAAAAAGTTCTTGATTATGGTCTGGGGTTCTATTTTGTACTGTCTAGTTTGGCCCCTCCTTGTGCTTCCGATATCAACATGGAACTGAGAGACTCAGGGTGCAAAGTATAACAACTAAGCCCCCTACACCTGCTGCAGCTGTTTCCCTAAGCCATAGGGTTAAAGAATAAATATAACAGATCTTTCACCCCTCGAAGGGGAAGTGTTTTGTGTAATAGCTCCAACCCCCACAGGGGTGGAGGAGCTATATTCTGGGAAGGGAGAGATACGTTGACAACTGTGGTGCAATACCCCTGCTGGAAAGTCCCGAGCTCCTTGGAGACTTACTCAACCCTTATGGCCATACTCTGCACCCCTGAACTGTGTTTGAACTATGTACTTGTGATCCATACAGTAATGAACTCATGATGTATCTTGTGATTTACGAACAAAGATGTAAGCCCCCACCCTGTGACCCTGCTTTAACTGCCATGATTGGCTTCTGTCTTGCGCTAGCTTGCCCTGCTGACCATACAAGAAAAACAGTATAAAAGAACTGCCAGCCTGGCATTTAGGGCTCTCAGCTGGACTTAGGGACCAAACTTGAGTTTGAATAAAGGTTCTTTTGCTTTTACATCACATCGGACTCGGCTTCCCAGTGGTCTTTAGGGATTGGTCTGGGCGCAACAGAACCACTTTGGTGAATAGTTAACAGCATGGTAATTAGCCTTAGAATGGTAATGGACCCTCCTTTGTAGCAGAGGTAATCCAGCAAGTAAGGAAAGTCCTGTATCTAGAATAAAAATTACATGGAAACCACCTAAAGTAGATAAGGTATTGCAGCTTGCCCTCCTCTGGATAAGGGAAGCCTCTAAGAAGTAGTTGATGAGAGACCCAAAGTAAGTGGAAAATATAACTGGGAATAAAGAAAGCAGAGTAAAATGGTAAGTCGCATGACTGGGTTCAGTGCTAATCACTATACATGGTTATGCCCTGGTCAGAAACAAAGACGTAAAAGACACCCATTGGAGTGTCAATAACTATTCACATTCCTTGCTGAAATTGTCAGATGTGAAATTTTGGGTTCATCGTATAAAGCAAAGAGATGTCCCATAAGAGAAAAAGACCCAAGCCCTCAGAGGAGGGGTCTGCCTTGAGGTGATCTAAGATATCTGCTAAAGAAGAAGACAAAAATAAAAGTGCTGGTATTTTCGCTAGTATTGCTTGAATTATTGTTTTGTCTATAGGATGTTTTGTCTAGAGGATTTCCCCTGCTGTTGATCTGTCTTGCTGTGGGGTTTGTTATCCTAAACCTTGTTTGTACTGTACGTGACCTCTGAACTTGCAGAAGCCAGTTTCTCAGATCACCTACATAGTGCAACTTGTAACTCTGTACTCAGAGGTTCCGTGTTTCTTTTCTGACCCAACTCTGTATCAGACACTGTGCTCAAAACACCAGTGCACTTCACCTTGCTAATCCTCAGGGTGGTAGCTATTGCTTACACCCCTTTTGCACTTGATAATCGTTACCTTCCATCTAAACGTTGCCCCAGTTCAGCAAGAAGTAGCTCGATTACGTTGCCCTACCTTTCATAGATATGGAAGGTCAATATTGACTGTAGGAAATCTGTTACAGAAGGAGTGACCAGAGAAAAAATGGCCACCACCTTTTTTGGGCACTGAAGCTTGCACCCCTGCCTCAGGCCAGCGATGGGAGGGGCAGGGGACCGTCTTCTGTTCTTTATGCCACAGGAGGTAGTGCGAGGGAATCATCTGGGCAGAGGCCAAGAGATTATCTTCACTAAAGATAAAATTAATTCATGCAGAGGCCACAAAATTATCTTAGCCAATGATGGGGATTGTGGCATTAATCAGAACCCTTAAAACCTCTGTGATTTTGCTCAGAAGCTGAAATTTGGACTTTGAGCCTATTGTTTTTCACTTTATTTCTTTAGTGGCAAAGTAATAACTTTCTCTTTCCTTCTCAACCACTTGTCCTCATTCTCCTGATGCTGACTCATGAGCAAGTGTTGAGCTTTCAGTGACTGAATTTGGTTTTCCTGGGTCAGCAGGGACGCAGGTTTCCATTCCCAAAAAGAATGGAGGCCATTTTTTTTTTAGCTCATTCTCTCTGTAACATATTGATGGTAAAATCAGGGACAAGATATAATTTTGTTATGTTTTCCATTATAATTCTACCACATATCATTTTTATTTCATAGATGCAACTTAAATTTGCCTTATGAAGACCAATAAACTTACATGATTCTTATATTTTATTCTGTGTTAATTGAATAAATTATTGGGATGAGTTCAACTAATAGTTGAAATGAACACCTTTAAAAAGAAAAAGATACATTAAAATATTTCCCTAAATCTTCTTCTTAGCATGTTAGTTATTATTGGTTGTAAGACAGGCACTTTACCTCACAATGTGTTTTTATTATTATAATAATTGTTTACTAAGTGCAATAGCCACAGATCTAACATCTGACTCCCTCCCACCTACACTGCATTCTAAGAAGCCACTGGTGTTAATTTGAATAATCAGGAGGCCATTGCAAGCCAAGGAGTAACCGTTGCTTTCACAGCACACACCAAGCACGAGATTTCTGTATGCTCTTTACCTATGCAAGCAAATGAGCTCAGAATCTTGTAAGGTTCTGTAACAATCACTGCCTTGATCAGGCTCCTGGATGAGCCTGAAAGAGGAGGAATCACGTAAAAATCCACACGTGATTCATCAGGCCCAAACAATGGCAGTTACAAAGGTTTGACCTGGCAAGCCTCACACAAAAAAGCTGCCCTCCTTACAAGATTTGGTACATAGCCTGTGCACTAAAATCTCTGAAGTGGGTTGGAGTAAAAGACACAGGTTGCTCTGTCAAACCATTCTCTTGGAATATTTAAATTCCTTGTCCAGTATTTTCATTCTTAGCTTTTTTAAGCTGTAGCTCAGGCAGAGTCTCTACAGGTACCTCTGCCAAAACTTCTTATGTAGGGAGGACCCATTTCCCACTCTGACTTAGTACCCAGCACTTTCCCCTTTCTTGCTCTCCTCTCTCACCCCCCACCTCCAAAATCCTGCTCTAATGATAAATCATATGAGGAATATATGAAATACAGGTATTATCAGCAGAATATATATAGTTAGCACTGATTTGGAACAAACAAACCACGTGAGAAATTAAATCCACGTGTCACACCATATAATTATATCCATCTCAAATGGACAAAGGACCAAATGTGAAAGGCAAACATCAAACTTTTAGAAGAATGCAAATAAAAGCAGAATAATTAAACAAAATAGGGGTGCTTCTTATCAGATTCAGAACATATTTAACCTTTCATGACAAAAATGCTATACTTTACAGCACTAAGATCAAAAAGCTTGAGTGACACTTTTTTAATGAAAACCAAGACAAGCCACCAACAGAGAAAACCAGTAAAATATTACTACTGTGAATAATACATTTAAAACCCTCATGAATCAATTAAAATAAGAAAAGCAGGCCAAAAGACTAGAGTTCCCAAAGAGGAAAAATATTGGAAAACAGTCTGGGAATGGTGACTCACGTCTATAATCCTAGCACTCTGGGAGGCCAAGGTGAGTGGATTGCCTGAGCTCGAGTTGGAGACCAGCCTGAGCAAGAGCAAGACCCCCATTTCTACTAAAAATAGAAAAACTGAGACAATAGGCTCACTTCAGTCCAAGAGTTGCAGGTTTCTGTGAACTATAATGTCACAGCACTCTGGGCAACAGCTTGAGAGTATGTTATATATATAGTAAAATAGTCAAAAAAGGTTGATGAAATACAATAACTACATTGAAGAACAATTTTACTTTCATTTGGTAAAAATTAAAATGTCTTCTATGTCAAATATTTTGATCACTAGGTGGAATACAAATTAATATTGTCACCTTAGAAAGAAGCTTGCATAGTCTTTTATAGTTGAACATGCACCTAACAGAGTCAAAAACACTAGGGAGATTTTTTTTCTAAACTAGAGAAGTCAGGCATGAGAAGGTCCAATGTGAAACTGTTCACAAAAACAAACAACAAATAAAAATGAAAACAATTGAAATGTTCATACATAGGAGTATAGATAAGTACATTGTTATAAAAAAGTGCAAGGGTAAATAATGGTAAATGCAGTGGTAAAAATGAAATATGTGGAATGATAAAAATAGAACACAGTAGAACCTGTCTCACAGTAGAACCACACAAGGGGCTGTAACAAGCTGATTACATAAGGAATTAGCCCTCCTGTCATGATACATACATGTGGTGCATGTCTAGTCTATGAAAATTAGGTCAAAGTAAGGAGGTGGTCAATGTAGGGGTGTGGTCAACTATGGAGGTTCTACTGTATATGAAATGGTATGCATACAGTGATATAAATTAATAAATAAAAAAGCACAAACATTGAATCATCTTAAGAACATAATGGTATGCTTAAAAAGCAAGGTTCATAAAAACAAGTATAGGACAATGTCTCTTCTGAATCAAAACAACAATAGCAACAAAATAAGCAAAATTAAATAGCATCATAATTAGGGACACAAACCAAAAATAAAACACATTAATAAGTACAAAATGTAGGACATTATGCTCCTCTAAAAGGAAGTTGATAACACTGTAAATGGTACCTAGATGTTTTTCAATGACATTAAGTAGCATATTATTTGTTAAGTTGGGTGTTATGCTCTTAACTGTTTATTAATTATATAACTTGCATATATATATTATGTATATTCACCTTTGTTAAGCAAATATTAAAATTGTGTGCCATGGTGATAAAGATATGATTGTTAAAATAGAAAATGGTCAAGAAATATTATATATGATTGACATCAGATGAAGACAGTTGTAAAAAATGTGATATTAAATTTATGAATTCATCCATAATGGAGAAAAGAAGAAGGAAGAAAGGGAGGGAGGTTAAGGGAGGGAGGGAGGGAGGAATTAAGGAAAGAAATAAGGAAAGAAGAAGGGGGGAGGGAAGGAGGGAGGAGAAAGTTGGTCTAGATACATGTAGGAATTCAAAGGAAAAAAATTCTATAGAGGAGGGCAAAAGGACAAATGGGCTATATAAAGTAGTAAGCTCTCATACAAAAAGTGCAAACAACTATTTAACAGGAAAAATGAAAATGATTTTACATCTAGATTGCTCAAACCAAACCTCAGCCCAGAAAGAAACATTCTCAAAGCTAACAAAGGGGTAAAGCTTACAACTTACTGTGGAATGCCAACTAGATTGATAGCAAATATCACATCAGCAAAAATGCAGTTCAGCAAAACATTCAATTTGCTGACCAAATATCACTGTTTCTTTAAAATTCTGTTGACAAGGTAACTGTCATTGGTAAAAGAAAAGTAAATTAATATCTGTATAGGAAAAAAATAATAATATACTTTAGGCTATACTGACTTTCTTTGTAATTTTCTTAAAGTATACTCAGAAGAAAAAAGTAGTATGTTAAAAACAAAAGTGAGAATAAATATTGATGAAATACAGCTGCCCCTTTGATTAGGTATAAGATTCAAATAATATAACTTGTATTTTCATGACACTGAGATAAAATTTCACAGAAAATTTGAGGAAAAGAAAATGGAAAGAAATAAAAATAGAATAAACATAAATAATATATTAATGACAGATATATTTTGCATTATTCTTACTGCCAATGTGTTCCATAGACTCATTCCTGACACTAAGTATTGAACCATTGTTATATTTGGTCACTTCACCAATATAATTTTTAGGGCGATTTTTTAATATAATATGCATAATAAAGCTTCAGTAAACTAATAGAGTCAAATTAATTTAACCACTGGATACAGTAAGATTTCATTTTTCATCATAATAAATCTAAAAGCATTTTAAAAGAAATCTCTTTGGGTAGAATAAAGGAAAAACTTCATATTTTTGTACTGCACTCATAATAATGTGAACTGCAACAAAAAAATTAATTATAACATCAAGTAAGAAGAGTAAAACCAATAGCAAATGGGGAATTTAGGAAAGAAAAATGATTTTTTTGTATTATTATTTTTAGCTGACTAACCATGATTGTATACATTTATGGGGCACAGTGTGATATTTTGATAAATATACGTAATGTGGAATAATTAAATCAAGATATTTACATGTCCATCACCTCATTTATTTGCTATTTTTTGTGGTGAGAAATTTAGTCTCTAATCTATTTTTAATTATGTAGTGCAAGTATTATGAAATATAGTCACACTCACCATTGCTCTTTAGTATCCTTGATAAGACTCCTGGAAATCTTAGCCAGCTTAACTATCACAAAGCTGAATTCGTTTTGAAACAAAGCCTTTATATTTTAAATTATGGTAAAATGTCAGTAATCCGAGAGTTCAAACATAAATGTAGCTCTATAATTATTGTATTAAGATGTATAAATTTCCAGTTGCTATTTAAACCCTAGTATGACAAAAATTTATTTAAGACAAATGTTTTTCTTGGAGAAATATATGGTCTCTTTTCAGGTAAACAAAGCAGTTATTCTGCACTTGATTACTCAGAAGCTAAGAATTACTTGCTCTGTCCTTATCAATTACACATTTAGAAATCTTAAATATATGTAGCATGTAGTCTGGACTAGCACACTTAGATAAACTTACATATATGAATTTTCTATCACTTGTGAAGTCATCACAGATTCAAGAGGAAAAGCGGTAGATTGTAAAAAAGATAGAATTGATAATTTATATTCAGAAGTCTTGATTCGCATTCTGCTATTATTTTTCTACTCATTGCAGCTCTCGATATTTAAAACTAAGGCTAGGGAAGATAGATTCACTTAAAGTAACGCTGATTCATAAACACGTCAGTGAGCCACAAGTACAATTTAATTGTAAGAGAAGTCGAGCTTTAAACAGAGAAAAGGAGAAAATTGTATTATTAGAATGCTTGCCAAGAAGGTGAGCATGTTCAATTGACTTCCATTTCTTGGGACATTCATTCAGAAGTATCCCATATTTCTAAAAATCAGGTCAAATTTTTTATTGCAGTAAGGCACTTTTGTGATTAAATTTACTAATGAAGAATGTCCAGTTTCACAAAGTATGTGTAAAATTGTTTCATTTTGGAGAAAGAGATTTGCAAGGTCAATTGAGTTATTAAATAATACAGAATAGGTGCATTGAACTTTTTTTTTAAGAAAAGAAAGTAGAATTATTACCCCAATAAAGAAAATGGAAAAGCTTTTTCCCAAAGCAATTGTAAAGTTAGACACTACAACAAATAGAAAAATAAATTTAACTAAGTACCATAGTATTAATAAAATTTGGAAGTATATAAAAGAAAATCTCTCTCTAGAAACTCTGAAGTTGCATTATTTTAAATATTTTTTTTACAATGAATCTAAAAAAAAAAAAAAATTTAGCTTACTTTACTATAAGCCAGAATTGAAAGTTTCAATTTTTAATTTAAATGGTTAGGAACCAACAAAATTGCTTATAATTTTCCTAAAGCTAGCTTTAGAACATGGTCCAAATAGTAACCTTGTTTGATTTTGAGAGGATTAACACCCTTCATTGCAGTAAATCTTCCTGTGACCTTACTGAAAACCTTTTGGTCAAGTTTTATTGTATTATGTATTTACAGTTCTATCTTCCCTACAATACCATGGTGTGACTATCTATTATTTATCCTTCAAAATTGTTATTTTTTTCTTGTTTTTATTCTCTTTCTCCATTTTCTCTGTGCTATGAGAGTATTTAAATTCCATCCACATTGCCGATGTGATGTTTAGCAATAACAAGAGGTGTTGCTGGTACTTCTTCCTGAATCTTTTATACCCCAGGTGGATTATGTGAAAAACTACTGTTCCTTCTATGGGTTATAGTAATGACTTATTGTTTTGGTTGTCATATATAGTTTTGCTTTGGGGGGATGATGACTTTTGAGATTCAGCGTGTTGTTCTATCCTACTCTCTATTTTTTACTTACTTATTTATGGGCATTCAATGGAAAGAAAAACATTATTCCAAAAATACCAAATGTGTTCCCCTCATGTGCCAGGCACTGCATCACACCCTGGAAATGGGATGCTAAGTAGAAATAACTCCTCCCCTGGCTTCTAAAGGAGCATGCACTTTGTGAGAAAGGAAGATGGCTGAGACAGAAGTAGATTTATGGATATACATGAATTTAATTTTCAAATAGGCAATGTGAAGAAAAGGACTCTGATAATATGAGAGGCAGACAACCTTCTCTGAAAAAGTGAAGACCTGAGTTTTCTGATTGATAATGATCTTGGGTTTTTAACAAATATAAACTTTGTAACCTAATCATTTGTACTCTCAGAATAATCTGAATTTTTTTTTAAAAATTAAAACGTAAAAAAATAAAAATTTCATTCAAAAAAGAAAAAAAGGGTCAATGCCTGTGGCTCCGGGAGTAGGGCGCTGGCCCCATATGCCGAGGGTGGCGGGTTCAAACCTGGCCCCGCCCAAACTGAAAAACAAAAAATTAGCCGGGCGTTGTGGTGGGCGCCTGTAATCCCAGCAACTTGGGAAGCTGAAGCAACAGAATTGCCTAAGCCCAGGAGTTGGAGGTTGCTGTGAGCTGATGCACTCTATCGAGGCAATAAAGTGAGACTCTGTCTCTACAAAGAAAAAAAGGTTTTTCCTATCCCTCTCCAAATTCATCTTTAAAACATAATAAATTGGTAAACATTTTTCCAAAATCCTGTCAATATTTTGCATGGCATTTAAAATTTTTTAGGGTTGCTGAGTTTTTATTTTGTTCTTTGTTTCCATAGGTATTTCGTTAAAAAGATTGGAGAGACTTTCTCAAAGGCTGCTTTTTTGTAAGCTCTTTACTTCCAAAAATGTCTAATGATTTGTTAGCAAAAGACAGTACATTTAACTCTGCTTGTCATTTGATTGTATATGATTCATAAACACATTTACAATAGTGTGCTAAAGAAAACTGTGATTTCCCACCCAATTGTAAATTCTCTTAGCATTTATTTTAAAATAATAATACTTATAATTCTAATAATTTTGATGATAATACTAATGATGATTTTAACTAATATTTTTATTTTTCTTGAGCCAGGCACTGTGTTTTCACTTTACTCACATAAATTAATTTATTGTATAATACTCTATAACAGTCTGAGACAAGATTTAAATGAATACCCATTTTTTGTGAGTCTGTGTTGTTTATTATGTTTCATTGCTTTAATAGGGAGTGAATGAATTCATGTTCAAATTACGACATATTTAATTAGTATCTGTATTACTAATGTATGTCCAGGCAATTTACATATAACCTTGTCTGTATCAAAACTGCCCACCTAGAAAGCCCTTTTACTTAATCTAGAATAGTTTCAGGAATATAGGGAAAGGAGATGGAAAAGAAAAAGAATGGTTAGTTGTGAAACTGCCAGTTGAAAATTATGCGATGTATACAGAGAAAGCAAAACATGCTAATAGAATAAACAATGGAGTCATGATGAGAAACTAGCTGATAACACCTGTATTTCATACATTCCTCATATGATTTATCATTAGACCTGGATTTTGGAGCAGCCAAAGCCATCATTTTCTTAGTCATTATTGTCTGTCTGATGTTATGCATAAAAATGTGTGTGTTTGTGTATTTTTGTTGAATAGTTTCAGTCTTGGAATCCTTGTATGCTCCCCTTTAGTGAAGAAAATTGCATTTCTTTTGCCTGGGTTGTTATATTGTCCTAATGTGACCAATGGAAATACCCTAGTGCTGAGAACTCTAAAGCACATTACACACTTGAGTAATCCTCGTGCCAACAAGAAGTTGCTGTTCCTGGATACTCTCCATGATACTATTTGTAAAGATTCCAAATTCACATCAAGCACTATTATTGATATGGAATGATTTATAGTGCTTTTGTGTGACGGTATCTATCTGAAAGTGGTAAATAACATAGAGCTTATTATATAAAATAGAATGAATAGACAATGAGGAAAGTTATTTTTCTGTTTTGCTTATTAGTAGATTCTGAAAATCTAGAACATTCCCCAGATCATGGTAGGGTATCAATAAATAATGATTGATTAAACATTAATAAATATTTTAATATTGAAAAATGTTTGATATATTAAAAATTAGAACAAAGAAAATAAGAAATTCAGCAATTTAGCTTTAGACATAAAGAAATTGAGTCAAAATTTTAAAAACCAAAGCAAAAACAATAGCAAAAACCAAAGCAAAAACAAAAGACTCTGTTCCTGAACACTGCTGGGGAGGTGGGCAAGGTGGGCAAATCACAAACGGGTAGAAGTGACTTTTCAAGTTCTGCTCTTGTCTGACATGGGAATTATTTTAGTGATTAAAGCTATAAAATCCTGTATATTGAATAGAGGTGAAAGTTATAGGCATTTAATGCACTGATTCAAGTTTTCACCTTTATTATAATCAAGTGAGAAAGGGTATTAAAATTCCATCCTAAGTTTTTCCCATCAAAACATGCAAATTACCCTTTTAGGCCTTTAACTATGCTGAGATATAGGACCTAACAGGTTATGAAATGAAACATAATTATGGGCCAAGGACATTTTTCTTTCAAAACCTTTATAACATAAAACTTTAAAATGTTTTATGACTCTTCTATATGAGTAACAACTAAACTTTTAAAAAGCAAAGTACTTTCTACATATTATTTTAAAATTTCTAAGTAGGTAAAAGTAGAGATAGAATCCTTTGTATTCAAAAGTCATTATTCACATGAACCATCTTTTTTCTTTGCATCATTTTATTTCTCAGTCAACCTTTATTTCTGATTGAGTTTTCTATTATTGCTCTTCATGATAGATGGATAGACAGAAAATGGATAGATGATAGATAGACAGAAAAGAAAAGTTAATTTATGCTGCCTTTTAATCTGCAAAGAGACATTCATTTTAAATTATGTTTATGATTTTTCTTGCCATTTACCTAGTGTTTTCCTAGTTGACCCAGGGCGTTGGCTAGTCTGGATGGAGTGACATAGAAAAGTGAACAGGGTTATGAATTGAACATGTAGAATATAGGTAATATTCAGTCTCTTAAATATAAACTAGAATTATTCTAGAATAATTTGCCTTAAAAGCTGAGATTTTTCTTTATAAAGAATTTGCTAAATATAAATATATATATTTTCTAAAAATAAAGCATGTTATTTTAATTATTATTTAATTATATATATGCTTTGAAACACAATGAGCCTTCTTTTTTTTGTGGGTTCTACACTTGTAGAGTCACCCAACCACAGGTCAAAACTATTCAGAAAAATTGTTGTGTCTATACTGCTGTGCACAGATGATTTTTCGTGTCATTATTCTCTAAACAATGCAGTATAACAACTATTTAAATAGCATTTATGTTGTATTAGAAATTGTAAGTAATCTAGATATGACTTAAATATATGGGAAATATGTGCACAAGTTATATGCAAATACTGCCTACTTTATATCAGGGACTTGAAATTCAAGTGTCCATGGGGGTCTTGGAAACAATCTCCCATGGATACCAAGGGACAATTGTAAATACATATATATGCCTATGTAAATTCATGTAGTAATATATTATGCATATGCAAATTTACATATTAATGTACAGGGTGGACATAAAGTTCGTGTACGATTTACTATGTTAAACTATTTTAAATTGCACATGAACTTTACATCCACCCTGAATATACACCTATATACACGTACATGCACATGACTGCTTCTTGCCTTCTTTCTTTGGTATATCAACAACAAAGCCTTGAGGACATTTCTGAAATGTATTTATTTACAAACTACAGTTAATGTGTAGAAATTACCTCTCCCATCTTTGACAATAGGATTGTAAACGAATATATATAGAAAAAATTATAAAAGATTATTTGTAGGAAGAGGAGAAAAGGAAGTAAAGTACATGTTACAATCAGAACGTGTCTCCTAAATTCTTCCCTCTGGGATTTTCTCCAAGAAAAATGAGTTGCATGAGGACAAAGACTGATGGCCCTGACTTACAATGGCTAGACTTAGGACTTTTCTACTTTATGGTGTTCAAATTCAGTAGAAAGTCACACAATACTTTCTTGAAATACTTGACATAAACAATGAAATGCAACTTCCAATCAGCCACAGGAGCAGAAGGGTAAACAACATATACTCTGGCCAGGGTGTTCAACTTTTGGGGGTTATCTCTTTCCACAGTGGAAGAAGAAGAGTTGTCTTGGTTGTCTTGGTTTGACGAACCAAGAAAAGATCCACGTGTAATTTTTGTGATATCCACCACCAAAGATAAGCAAAAAAGTTCTCACATAATTTGCACCTAGTCTGGAGGCCATGGGTTGGACACCCCTGCTTGATTGATAGAGTATCCCATGTTGCCAGATAATTTTGCCCAACTGTAGGCTAATGTTACATTTAAGATAAATTAGGGTAATCTGTAATGATCACTAGTAGATTAAACACATTTTCAACTTACAATATTGTCAATTTATGGTAAGTTGATAGGGAACCCCATCATACTTGAGGAGTATTTGTACATAGGAGCAATATTGAGGCCACAGAAAGGAGTGTTTATTCCTGTGTCGGAAGATTCTGGATAGAGGTAACTCCTTGTGTTGACTTTTCAAATCTCCCCAAATTAAGACACTGTTACGGCACTTGTCCAGAAGGATAAATCATTCTGTGAAAGTCTCCTAGGTTTACCTTTCTTGTTCTCCTTACAACTCCAGGTGATGTGCACAGTGAAGTGAAAGATTAAGTGTATTTCTCAAGGTCCATGTAAGAACCAGATTCTATAGGAAAGGCTTGCTGTGGATAAATGGAGTAAAAAGCTGGACAGGGAACAAAACACTCACTCCAACATTTATACCTGTTAGCAATTATTTTTAGGTCTAATAATCAAGAAAACACTCTGGAAACTTGACAATGATACAAAAAGATGAAAGCATAGATTTCACAAGATGTAGATGGCAATCAAAAACACTGACAGACCAAACAATTGTCCAGTAGACATAAGCCATTTCCTTCAGTGCCAGCTGGACCAACGGGAGTTCTTACAGAGAGTACCTGGAGAGGGTGAGAGATGGTAATCAGCAATGAAGAAAAAGGAGAGAGAGCGAACTTTCATTTAAATTTAACCCTGAATGTTTATAAATTAGTTATTAAATTGGAGAAAACTCACTAATTATAGAGAAAAAACAAAAATGAAGAAATAACACTACCTCCATAGATTTTGGTTTTAATAATAATGGTTTTATTTTATTACAAACAAATCTTGAGGAAGTAGAAGTTTTAAAAGATCACAGATGTTTTTTCAATAAAGATAATCTAAACAGTTAACTCAAATGCCTGTGGTATTAGCTGGCATCAGTAGTATTAACTGTCAAATTAAAAAAATAATCCAGACTCAATTAGAAAAACTTTAAGGCCACAGTTGTCCCTTTTAAGACCATTGGTTTGAAATGTGGGGATCAACTTTTATGCAATTTTTTTCCACTTTTGCCATCTAAGACACACCAAGGTCAATCTTTCCTCTTCCTCCTCAACTTCAACTTACTCAATGTCTAGACCACAGAAGACAAGGATGAAGAATTTTTTAAGATCCACTCCCATCTAATGAATAATAAATCCATTTTTTCCTTCTTATGATTTTCTTAATAACATTTTCTTTGCTCTAGCTTACCTTGTTATAGTAATCCAAAATATGATACATATATAGAACATAAAAACACAAGTTAATTGACTGTTTATATTACCAATAAGTCACTCAAAATTGGCTATTAGTAGTTAACATTTGGAGGAATCAAAAGTTATAAGTGAATTTTCAAATACACAGGGACCTCCATGTTGGTCAAAAGTCAACTATATTGCAAGAGGGAGAAAGGGACTATTGTCATAGGGAGCCCAGTCCAAGTGCAAGATTGGCAAAGTTTTGAAATCAAACAGCAAAAAGACTTTTGTTTTATAAGGAGTTATTAAAAAGGGCTTTCTAGAAGTTGTGGGAGAGTCGAACAAGAGAACAGGGGTAACAGGTTTCCCTTTAGTGGCCTCATTCTTGGAATAAAGCATTAAAAGAGGATAATCTGCATACCTTAGTCCTTGCTTAAAAGCTTAAGGGCAAGGCAAAGTTCAAGGGGCTTGTGGAGAGAGGAGAAATTTAACTAACACTTGGTCAATCCAAGTCAATGGGCAAGTAATGAGGAATTATGAGGTGCTTGGGCAAAGTATGCACCCATGGTTTTTAATATGTACACAGAAATAAATATAGATAAGACTGATATGTGTGAATGTTTGTCTGTCTATCTCTAACTCTGTCAACTGAGAGGATCTGGGAGCTGTGACACTCCAGAGAAATGGATATATGTCAATAGGTAGAACTCAGTTTCTAAATACTAACCTCTAACAGAGGAAACTCGGAGTCTTTAGGGAAGTGGATAAACCTGGCTCATACCTACAATCCAAGCACTTTGGGAGGCCAAGGCATGAGGGTCACTTCAAGAGCGTTCAAGACCAGCTTAGGCAACATAGGACCCTTCTCCACAGATAAATAAATAAATAACATACACCTGCGTTCTCAGCTCCTTAAGAGTCTGAGGCAGGGCGATCTCTTGCGCCCAAGGATTTGAGGTTGCAGTGAGCTTTGATGATGCCATGATACTCTAGCCCCGGCATTGAAGAGAGACACTGTTTAAAAATGAAGCAAAACAAAACAAAATAGAAAAAAAAAGAAAACAAGTACATGAGTCATGTACCAAAAACTTAATGGCACCAGCAAGAAATTGTTGAAAATATGTTGGCTTCATATTGAAAAGACAGTCTGTAGGAGCTTCTAACAATCAAACCTGGGATAATTTGAGCAAAATAATAACAATGATAATAGTAGTAATGAGTTATAAGTATTAGATTGAAATATACATCCATGAATCCATACTGATATTAATAACATATGACTAAATAAACAGAGAAGGGAAAGTTCTTCCATATGGTTGAATTCCAACTAACAAATACAGAAAGCGTGATGACAATACCAATATTGTTAGGTAAACACCAAAGTAATAATTAATGTAGACAAGAATTATTTTTAGATAACAAAATTTTAGGGCACATATATAATGAATAACCGAATCTTTGCATAGTCTCACATTAGTTTTCCTCCCTGCAAGCTAATCATTCAGCATAATGGGTAAACTAATAGTTTTACTGGGAAAAAACTGGGCAGATTATCATCTTAAGCACATTTAGACAGAATATGCACTTTTCTTTCTCTTTTAGGTGTAAGTCTTCCATGAAATCCTAGTAATATATTTTTGCCTTTATTCACCATTTAAGTTTACTCAAAAAATGCATACTTTTTATTTTTAGCTTACTTTCAAGTATTTTCTTAAATGTTGCCTTTAACAGTTTCTTATTGTTCTTTTCTCCTACAGATAACATTTATAAAGGAATATACATTTTCCTGGTTTTATTTTGTAGACACTGTGATCCATGAGATATTTATAGGAATTTCTCAGAGACAGACACCTGACCAAATTCCATAAAAATTTTAAATTATAATGGCAACATATGTTAAAATACTGCTGCACTGACTACTTACAGATAATCAATAGTTATACACAAACAGTTTCCAACAGCTTGTCTTTATGATGAAGTGTTAAGTTTGCATTATTAATGAGTTATTATATAATATAAAGATGGAAATTATATTTTTCAGTTATCACCAAGATTAAAAATTTCAGTTATTTCTGTTTTTCGCAGAAAAGCAAAAAAACAAATTGTGTTTACATAATTAACAATTATGTGCAATTAAGTGTTTTAATATTTTTATTCATATGATGATATTAAGAGGAAGAAATACTTTATAATATTCAGACCCATTTGGAAATCCATGTTGACTGCTTGAGATTAGTTAGATAATATCATGAGTGAATTTGATAGAAAAATGAGCAATGTGACTTAGTGACTTATTTTCTTTTTTCTCTTCTTTCCTTTTGTTTTTTTGAGACAGAGTCTCACTATGTCACCCTGGGTAGAGTGATGTGGCGTCACAGCTCACTGCAACCTCAAACTCTTTGGGCTTAAGCAAATACCTTGCCTCAGCCTCCCAAGAAGAGGAGCTGAGGCTACAGGCACCCACCACAACACCCGGCTCTTTTTTGGTTGTATCTGTCATTGTGGCTCGGCAGGTCTGGGCTGGTTTTGAACCCAACAGCTCTGGTGTATGTGATTGGTGCTCTAGGCGCTGAGCTACAGGCGTCGAGCCAATGTAATGTGACTTATTTTTTTCTTTACTTTTAGAAGAGACATAAGTTTCTCTTTATCCAATTTCACTGGTTTTTTGAGGTTTTTGCTTTTTTTTTTGCACTTTTTGGCTGGGGTTGGGTTTGAACCCACCACCTCCAGTATATGGGACCAGTACTCTACTCCTTTGAGCCACAGGTGCTGCCCCATATTCATTGTTTTTCACTTACTACAATAGCTAGAGATAAAAATCACTGCCCCACTGTTTGCCATCTTCATGTTTGGCTTTGGACATCAGTGTTTCCTTCTGTGAGAATAAGTGAGCAAATTCCCTCATTTGTCAAATTACTTTATGAACTATGCAGGAGTTCTAATGCTAAAATATTTTCTGTAGATAAAAATCAACTAAAATTTCTATATGTGTCTGTTGAGTCTTTGGCTTCCTCCCTAGATGGTTGGAGGGAGTGGAATGTGGATACTTCACCTCTTTTTGAAATGAGGTTAAAGAAAGATTCTAACTATAGAAGAATTATTTCAAGAACATCTTGAAAATTCCCTGAGCAGGACAAAGATTTTCCCAAAAGGATACAGAGATTTATGTAGTCCTGGTTCGACACCTCCTTGTGTTTTAGCAATGCTCTTGTGGAAGCATAAAGAAGCTTTGTTTTTTCCCTCTACATTTGTATGCATTTGTAGACTTTTCTAGTTTCTCTCAGAACACATCCAACTTACTTCAAAATCACAAGACAAAAATTGGAAATTGAAATCCATACCTTAGTTTTAGCATCATAGTCAAGCTAGCCCACTGATGATCTCAGTAAAGTCACTTTGTAAAGTGCTTCACAGATCTGGAACATTCACCTCAATATTTCAAGATTCAAGAGAGGCTAAAATAAGATATAAGAAGAAACTAGTCTTGAATAAGTGGCACAGTCTTCTCAATAATTTCAGACACTGTCTTAAAGAATTTTTAAAAGGGAAAATATATCTTGATTGAATGTTCCTCACTTCAAGTTCAAAAGTTTTGACCGATGATGTGCTGGATTTCCAAATCACCCACACTTTTGTTCTTGCACCTGACTGATTACATTTAGGTTATTGATTGAATACAGCCATTATGTCATTTACCTAACATGTCCTCTCTTTAAAGGTCCATACATGCTGTGGTACATGTTGAGTTTGACATAACAACACTGGGCAATCATGATTTCTTTGCATCAGGGCCATTGTGCTTTTCTTATTATTCTCAATGAAGAAATACTGTCCACAGGCAGCTGCCTGTTCAGCACTACTGTCATTGTGACTTCATAAGGGTTGTTCAGTACAACCTCTAAGGAAAGTGCTTATAGGAAGAGGAAGAGAGAAATAAAAAGGTCTCTCATGAGAGTCACTGAAAAGTGTAAGAGTAAAGTAATGCTCTTTTCTTAAAATTTTGAATTTCAAATGGAAAAAAGGTAATGCTTAAATCCCACCTATACCAGATAAGGCAGGTAAGATGTATGCCTGGGATAGGACCCAAATCTTAGATAACTCAGACTGCTTTCCTTGACCTAAATTCATCTTAGGAGAAATGACAAAAAGAAGCTTTCTAGGAAACGACCATGGCTAGTCAAGTCAGGATTTGGTTCTAAAAGAAATCTTCCTGTAGAGACACCCCTGGAGTCCATCAAGGGCATTGGTAAGATTATTCTGTATCATGAACACATACAAATGTATTCAGAGGCTCTGATGGGAATTTAGAGAGAATATGAAAACGTTATGAATAATAACACATAAAATAAGGCCTTAAGCAGAACCTATTAGGCAATATAATCCACGGGTGTCAGAAGCCATCAATTGAGGGCAAACGAGGAGTATAAAGAAGTTATCAGGAGTAGAAGAAAGAGAATAACTGAAAGTAGAAGCCATAGGCACCTCTGAAGGAAAGGTAAGTGTGTTTTTGTCATTAGACGTCTTCTCAGCCTTAAAGACCTTCTAATTCTCCTTGAGATAGTGTGTCCAAGGCATGTGTCTTTACATACACGCAAACAACCTATAACAGTGCAAGAAGACTTGCAAATAAAAGAATTAAAGTGAAGATTAAAAAAAAAACAAAAACTTGCCCAGAAGGATGTCACATGTTCCTGAAATACATGAAACTTCTAATACCGAACAAGAAAATGCCAAATGTCAAGTGCAAAGAAGCCAAAAGTAAATGAGTGGTTATTAGCTGGGGACTATTTCTCCCTCAGAGAACACGTGGCAATAGTTAGAGATGTTTTTTGTTGTCACAGAAGGTTTGGCACACAGTAAAGGAAGGTCGGAGAGGCTGTTACACACCCCACAATGCGCAGGGCAGACGCCTCACAAAATAACAAAACTATCCAGCTCAAACATTATTAGTGCAAGGTTGAGAAGCACTTATCTAAATCAAGATAGCTTTGTTTAAAATAAATTAAATCTTTCTTAGTTTGTGTAGTGCTTATCTGTTTCAATTATTTTAACTATATCTTTCTATTAAAAATATAACTAATTATTACTATTGAAAACATCTTAAACTAAACACATAATCCTCCAGAATTGAAATGTCTTAAGTATTTTGTTTTGAAAGGTTCTTTTCTTTATCCAAAAACAAAAAGAATATTTTGAGAAGTTTCTTTGAATTGCATTACTACTGTGTTACTAATGTGAATAAAAGGAAAGAGAAGAAATGGATATTTGGATATTTTCAGACAATAGAGAAATCAATGAAAGTGATGAAATTGCAGAATCAAAGTAAGTCATGATGTTTATAAAGCAAAATTCCTGAAGCCTATTTTCCTGTATGTCTGGTATATCTAAATGTGAATATTTTGACCTTCTGCTGACTGAATGTATTCATGCAATGACTGACTGTGCATGTAAATGCCTAATAGTAATAACTGAGAGACACACAGTAGAGTTATACATGGACAGGTGAATGTTTACCTGGTATCCTTTCAATTTCACAGAGAGTAAAATATTTTCCTCTCTGACAGGAGAAATCATTCTTCTATCTTTTTGTAGTCAATAAACTCTACTATTTGAAATGCAAAAATCCTAGGCAGAACAACAAACAAGTTGAGGTTCCCTAATCTTAAATACCAAAATTTGAAATGCTCCAAATTCAGAAAATTTTTGAACATTGGCGTGATGCCATAAGTGGAAAATTTCACACCAGACTTTATGGGATGTGTCACAATCAAAACTTTCATAAACATTATTAAAAATATTGTACATAATTAGTTTCAGGCTATGTATATTAAAACATAAATAAATTTCATATTTAGACTTTGGTTTATTCCCAAGAAATCTCATTATATGTATGCAAATATTTCAAAATTTAAAAAGTGAAATCCAAAACACTTCTAGTCCCCCTCCCCAAGTAATATTGAACCTGTGTTAAACTTTAATAGATACTAACATTTTAATAGGAATTAGGGTCAGAATTAGGGTACAGATTCAGGGAGGGTTAAAATTCTTGTCTTTTTATTTTTTACAGTGGGGTAAAGAAAGTAATTCAGAACAGATTTAGTGGGCAATTATGACATGGAAGGAGAGAACCATCTAGAAACATGAACCTCTGGAAATGTAGGAAATCATACCCACCAAACACTTCCTAATTGAAACTAGAGCTTCTCCAGAATAGTTTATATTTATTGAATAATGATAATATAATTTTTCTTTTCCTTATAAAAATAGTTACTTTTCAAGAAAATAGCTATGCCAATTTTACATATGTGGAAACTGAGGCCTAACTAGCAGTTAAGGAATGTGTACAGGGGAATGCAGCCAGCAGGTGGCAAAATGGGGGTTTGAATCAAGTTCTGACTGGACAGGACAATATATACTTCCTAAAATTTGTCTCTCAAAATATTTCCATGAAGATTATATGAACTAATTTTTAATCGGTGGTTATAAAGTAAGAAAAACTAAAAAGTATTGGCTATTTGTATGCTATATACTATGCTACTGTCACTACATAAATTATTTTATTCATAATGTAGCTGTGTCATTCATTAGAGATACCCTCGGGAGTAAATAACAAAACTAAAATTCAATGATTTAAACAGTAGGGGTTTATTTTTCTGTTATTAAGAATCTCATGGTGTGTAATCAAACCCTAGTATTTGTTCACCAAGTCCCTGAAAAGTCCTCCCAAATATTTTCTTCATAAAGCAAAGGTAAGTTTACTGCTTTCTATGATAAGGAAGACCACTACCGGGAGAGCATGTGAGTAGTTACCCAGGTAGAGCAGAGCAGCCACGGGCAGGGGAGTTAAAAGAGTTCTGGGGTCTGGCTCAAGGTGCCCCTCACTGGGCCCTGCTTGAGACTGGGTAAATTCAAGTTATAATTGTTTAGGATTAGCGAACACAAGGAGGCAAGTATTTTAAAAAGGGACCCTGGAGAATACTTAGAGATCTAAAAACAGATCTGCCATTCGATCCTATAATTCCTTTATTGGGTATACATCCTGAAGACCAAAAATCACATCATAATAAAGATATTTGTACCAGAATGTTTATTGCAGCCCAGTTCATAATTGCTAAGTCGTGGAAGAAGCCCAAATGCCCATCGATTCACGAATGGATTAATAAATTGTGGTACATGTATACCATGGAATACTATGCAGTCTTAAAGAAAGATGGAGACTTTATCTCTTTTGTGTTTACATGGGTGGAGCTGGAACATATTCTTCTTAGCAAAGTATCTCAAGAATGGAAGAAAAAGTATCCAATGTACTCAGCCCTAATGTGAAGCTAATTTATAGCTTTCATATGAAGGCTAAAACCCAATTATAGCACAAGAATATAGGGAAAGGGGAAAGGGAGGGGAGGGGAGGGAGGAGGATGGGTGGAGGGAGGGCAATTAGTGGGATCACACCTACGGTGCATCTTAGCAGGGTACTGGTGAAATTTATTAAAGGTAGAGTATCAATGTCTTTGTACAGTGATCAAGAAAATGCCATGAAGGCTATCTGGAACAGTACGATCAAAATATTTCTGATTGTATATGAAGCACATTGTGCCCTATGATTGCACCAATGTACACAATTATGATTCAATAAATTTATATAAAAAAAACGGACCCTTTTTTTCTTACATTTTTTATTTGCATACATATTTGGGGAACAAGTGTAATTTTGTTACCCACATAGTTGCGTAGTATTGAACTCAGTCCTTTTAGGGTATCTATCACTCAACACCCGTTAGACTCAGTAAGAAGGGGATCTTGAAAAGTAGATAGACAGTTGAACAGTTGATTCCAACAATCTTATCCTGAGAAGGGAGAAATGCTACTGACTGAGTTGTCTGTTGCTCAGATAAACAGATTAGGGAAATGTTCCTGAAAATAACAATAAAAAAAAATTTGCAGTGTCCTCTGGACAAAAGTCGCTTGGATTAAGAAAGTCATATTAATGTAGCTATGTTAGTTCTCATATTAATAGTTCAAATGCATTAACAATTTAGGTCTCTTTATTTTTCCACTCCTGATATCTTTTGACCGTGACATTGATTCTCATAGTTTGAAGATATTGATGAAAGTAGCGTAAACATTTTCAGACATCACACTCACAGCCCAAGTATTTAGAAATGTTTTTCTGGAAGAATGGTATTGTGAGAGTGTCCCCTTGGCCACAACTTTATCTCATGTGTAGGTCTAGCTAAAAGGTAACTGAGAAGGCAAATTTTCAGGCTTTACAATCTCTACAGCAGAGACAGAAAGTGAAAAGAGGCTTCAAATTGATTATATGTTGCAAATACATAACTTTCACCCTGGCACAGTTAATTATACGAATGAGGTATCTCACACAGTCCTATGATATGCCCAAACACCCTGCTAGGTTATTTACATGTCTCACTTCATAGAACTTCACTTCAGCCCTAATGAGTAGATATTATTATAGTTGTTTCCTTTACAAATGATGAAAGTGATGGTAATTAACTTACCTAAAAACACAGAGTTAGTTACTGTTAAAAACGGGATTTAGAACCACAAACTAGTTTACTTCAAGGTTGCGCTATTCTCATTATATTCACTGCTTCTTCCAATATAAAAATGTAACACTCCACTGTGATGAACATATTACTTACAGTTCCTTAATTAGGATCTAATTAATTATCCTGTACCCAAATAATGTCTGGTTATAATCAGACATTCCTATAATCAGATAATAAATCAAATTTTTCTGATTATTCAGAATGTTCTTTACTTGATAAACTCAGCCTTTAAAAAAATTAGTAAATCAATTCCACCTAATCTGAGATGGAGGATTATAATATTTATTTTTCATGTACTAAAGGCAATGGCATAGAACTGGTGTTATGAGCTAGTTTTGTTGGCAACTGTTATCACTTAAACATATAGTTCAAAATAACTTAATAATTTCAGATTCAAAACCATTTTTAAAAGCTCATCTTAAAACCAAGCAGTGTGAATTTTTCCGTTTTTCATAAAGTATACCCACCACTGATTATTTTATAAATAGTAATCTCAGTGGGATTTTAAATTTAGTGAAATTATGTTCTCCCTCCCTGCTGCAAGGTTCTCTCATGTTTACATTATAAAAAATCAACTAACTGAAAATTAAAAAGACAATGTTGCCTATCACTTTTTCTAAAGCTGTTGTGGAAACATGATTTGTCATCTCTTCATAAAATGTTTAAATCCAAACCAAGTAATCTAACAATAACAGACTATCTCTTATAGCACACACCTTATTTATTTTTTTTAAGACTACTAATTCTTGGACTGGTGATCGTAATTCAGAGTTAACAGTCTGACAATGACCTTAAAGATTTGTCAGGGGGCGTGGATCACATGGGAGTGTAAATCCTTGTTTACATTAGGACAAAACACTTAAAAATTAGGCCAAATAGATTGTTCCCATAACAGAACTATACTTCTTTTTTTTTTTTTTATAATATTTTATTTTATTTTTTTGAATCATAGCTGTGTACATTAGTTCAACCATGGGGTACAGTGTGGGGGCTTCACATGCAATCTGAGATATTTTATCAACCTTATTGGCATACCGTTCATGATATTTTCTCGTTTACTATATGAAAACATTTTTGATCCGTATTTAGAAGTTTTCTCCTGACCCTTCAAATATGTACCACCCATGTCATCTCACCCTTTGTCCCAACTCCCCCCACCCTCTCCCTCCCCTTCCTTCCCTCTCCCCTTTCCCCATCTTCCTGTGTAATAAATGGGTTGTAGCCTTCACTTGAACGACAAAGAATTTGTCTCATATTAGGGGTGTATACATTGGATACTTTTTCTTCCATTCTAGAGATACTTTGCTAAGGAGAACATGTTCCAGC
>CAUYON010204279.1:0-21307 GCA_963573935.1 Arctocebus calabarensis | reverse complement strand
AGAAAGATGGAGACTTTACCTCTTTTGTGTTTACATGGATGGAGCTGGAACATATTCTTCTTAGCAAAGTATCTCAAGAATGGAAGAAAAAGTATCCAATATACTCAGCCGTAATATGAATCTAATTTATAGCTTTCATATGAAGGCTAAAACCCAATTATAGCACAGAATACTGGTAAAAGGGAACGGGCGGGGCGGGGCGGGAGAAGGAGCGGTGGAGGGAGGGCAATTAGTGGGATCACACCTAAGGTGCATCTTAGCAGGGTACTAGTGAAAATTGTTAAAGGTAGAGTATCAATGTCTTTATATAGTGATCAAGAAAATGCCATGAAGGCTATCTGTAACAGTATGATGAAAATATTTCTGATTGTATATGAAGCACATTGTGCCCTATGATTGCACCAATGTGCATAATTATGATTCAATAAAATTATTAAAAAAATAAAAATAAATTGGTACCCCACAAATGGCCAACAGGTTTATGAAAAAATGTTCAGTACTGCTAGTCATCAGGGAAATGCAAAAAAAATCACAATGAGATATTACCTCATCTCTATTGAAATGAGTATTAGTCAAAAGACAAAATAATAACAGAAGCCGGTGAGGATTCAGAGAAAGAACTCTTATTTATTGGTGGTGGGAATTAGTTACAGCCATGTGGAAAAGTGTATGGAAAAAAATTAAAAGGAGAACCAGGGTGGTGCCTGTGGCTGAAACAGTAGGGCGCCGGCCCGTAAGCCATGGGTGGCGGATTCAAACCCGGTCCTGGTCAAAACTGCAAGAAAAAAAATAAGTAGAACTATCAAATGATTCAGCGATCTCACGAATGGTTATCTCCAAAGGACATTAGATCATTAAATCAAAGAGATATATGCACTTTCATGTTTATTTCAGCATTATTCACAGAAATCAAGATAATGAACCAAGCTAAGTATCCATGAATGTTCGTGGAACATATACATGTATACATGATGGAGTATTATTCAGCCGTGAAAAAGAACAAAGTCCTCTAATTGGCAGCAACATGGATGGAACTGGCGGGCATTATGTTAAGTGACTAAGGTAGGCACAGGACTAATACCACATGATGTCACTTATATGCAGAATCTGAAAAGATTTATTTCATTGAAGGAGAGAGTGAAATAGCAGATACTGGAGGCTGGGGAAACCAGGGGAAAGGAGAGCGTGGGAAGAGGGTGGTTAATCACTATAAAATTATAGAGATTAGGAGAAAGTCCTGATTTTTTTTTGCACATATTACCTATATCTTGTTACATATTTCAAAATGAGTAGAGGAGAAGATTTAGAATGTTTTCAAAACAAATGATAAAGGTTGCATAAGCTGAATACCCTGATTTGATCATTATACAATCTACACATATCTGGAAGCATCACACTGTACCCCAGAAGTATGCATAATGATTATGTATCAATAAAAAATAAAATCAAGCTTAAAAAATACATTGGTAGGTCCTTGTTTTATGTTTTTGTTCTCAATACTCTATTCTTCAGGAAATGCATAGGAACATTAAGAGTGGCCAAATAATGAAAATAACAAAAAAAAGTCAGTTTGAGAGATTTTTCTCTATTGTAATAATTAAACCAATTAGAAGCACAAATTTTACCAATTTAAGTATAGTTTTATTGTTCATAAATTGAATATTTGATAAGCAAGCCATGGTTTTACAGAAGTATTTTTGTTGTTGTTCTTTCTCTTCTTCCTAAATGTAGTTATTTAGTGTCTAACTGCCAACATTCTATCCAGTATGGGAGATTTAAAGATAAAATGATAGCCTAGAGAGATGGGCTAAATAGACTTGTAAACATTGATAAAGTAATAGACACTCAGATCACGGCGGTTTCCTTAGAAACATGTGGACTTGCTAATATGCTTTAATGAACTATTGAGTTTTAGCACCACAAAGCACTAGGAGTTTCCAATCTTCCTTATGGCTGTGTCATATAAATCTACCAACAATCTTTTTGTAGTCCCTACTTCATGTTAATTACTAGAATTGGGTCATCAACAAACAAAATACTAAATTCTACTCTGAAGACAATTCACTACAAAGTAATTCTACTACTAATGTTAATGTTATCACTCCTTACTATCTTACTGAGGGACCTGAATAATAACGCTTAACATTTATTCAGTACTTACTGTGTGGTTTGCATACTGTACCTCATTTAATTCTCAACTCTATGAAGTATATGAAAGTTTTAACTCTGTTTTATGAACATTAGTTTGCCGGAAGACCCATCAGCATTAAATAACAGAACAGATACTTGAACCAGAGCTCTGCTACTTATATCCTTTCACAGACAGTAATCGGTTCTAGATTATTAAGTAGAGAGCTGATAGCATGCATTTTTAAAAATAGTCTAGCTCATTTAGAAGTTACATATGTGAAAATGAATAAGATAGTAATGCTACCCACAAAAGCCTATATTTGAAGATAAGATCTACAAGTAAGTTTCTTATAAGTAATACAATGGTGACACCAAGGATGTATTGGGCAAGTTCTACTTGGGTATTTACTATTTACTATTTTTAAATAATATGAAAGAAAAACTCACAAGCTGAATCCTAAAATATTTGTAAATGACATTTACAGCAAAGCATACCTACAATTGTTTTTCCCCCCAAACTCACTTATTCTAATGTCACATGTTTATAATAATTAGTAGTAAAATTGCTAATTAGTAATTTAATAAAGTGCTTGGTAAGTGACGTGGATGTGATCTGCTCTGCACAGATGAGCAAGTGGTCAGCCGTTTTAGCTCAATTCATGTAATAATCACATGGGGTGTGTAGATTGTAATTCTTAGATTATAAATGGCTTGTCAGAAGCTACTTTATGTTGCTTAAAAATGTCATATGTTTCCTAGAACATAGGTCTTGAATTTATGGTAGGACAAACTTTCACACATACAGACTGAACTAAAAATGTCATAAGAAAGCTGTAGATAAACTGATGATACAGTAGATTATAAATTTAGGTTTTCAAAAGTATTTATTTCTCTGATTTTCCACAAATGTTGTGAAAATAAATTTAGTTGAAAAATTAGCTTTTTGACTTAATATGGGACTTTTTTGTAAACAAGTGGCATTATTGATTTTTAAAATTTTTCTTTTTTTTTATTAAGTCAAATACACATAGATCATGAATACATTTATACATATGTGGGGTACAATGTGTTGATTTTTTAAAAAATATTTTTCATGAAAATCAGTGGACTTTAGCAAAGTGTAAGTCTTTATGTATGAACTGGTTGAACACATACATCATCTCTGCTTCAGTTTATATATTTCATTTTTCTTAAGATAGTATGCCATTTCTTACTTTTTCAGGTAAAAAAAATTATTTTAAATGAATTTTAAGACAAAAGAGTATTCATGTTTCATTCTTTCATTGAATGATATTGTTGTATGGGATGAGGGAATGTCACAGAGAAATTGAGGGTGTTTTTATACCTGTAATCTGTGATATTTTTTGAGACTTTGGACAAAAAAATAAGTCAACTGATGACTTCATACTAAGCCTCAGAGTCAAAGCATTCTATAATAGACATACTCTTATTTGACAATGTGAACGTTACTTTCTTGGCATTATTATTACTAATATTGCTTAATATTTTGATGCAGTAATCGTCTGTTTTCTTTTTCGAATGTATTTATCTTCGTTCATTATTTATGTGGTTTTTGTTTCTAGACCTTATCTTAAATATTGTTATTGTTATTAAATTTTAAGCCTTTTAAATTCTGTGAAGGCAAAAAGTAGAAACCTAATTAACTCATGTATATGTAAAAATAAAAAAATAATAATTAAAAAAATTGGGGGTAACATTTTACAATCAGAGAGCATCTGTCCTCTGACCTCTCGTTCTTTCATAGCATGGAGGGACAGGAATACGTTCTGCAGGTGTCATGGTCAAGGTTTCTGTAGAGGGTGGCCAACTATATGCAGAAGGCCAGCCATGAGGTCATAGGATAGCAACAGAGGGAACAGGAAAACACCCACATCACATTAAATATTTACACGTTGGCAGCCTGATAGGAGCTAGGCAACACCTAGTGTCTCCACATGATGGTATCTCTGATGCAGGAAGAGTGACAGGGAATGTGCACAGACAGCATTAGGAGCTGTTCACCTCCGCCCTGGGAACAACTTTACCAGCCAGGCATAGTGAGAATAGTTCAGGTAAGCCAGCTCTTAGCTAAACAACCCAGAGGAGGAAGAAAGTGGGGCTCTGGGCCTATCAAGATCTGACTGTCTTAAATATGTTTACTATATAAAGAATATGGTACAGTTTTAAACTATTTTATTTGTAAATTTTGCCATTTTACCTTCTTAACGATATTGATATTAATAAAATTGAACTGGACTTTAATGGTATACACTCTTAGAAAGGAGGTGGGCCTTGATGCTAGAGCTGAGTGCCAAAAGCAGTGAGTGAGTCAAGCACTAACACTTCAATTGCTGGATGAAGAAAAGTGGCTCAAAGTGATGAGCAATTTAGTAGAGTTGAGAAATTATGAACAGAATCCAATTTTAGAAGTGTGTTTATTATTTAACATTAAGTGTGGCACCACAAATGTATTGTGGTATATTTGTATACCACAAATTTATACAAATGTGAATTTTAGCCTTATCTTACGTCCTATATATTTGCCCCATATCTAAAGTGGGAGAATTCTCTTTTCATCATTATGATCTGGGGGAAGTACCATAATTTGATTAGGAATCTTAAAAGAGACTAAGTGTCTTTCATGTGTTAGAAGAATGCAAATAATTTGTGAGCAGAGAGGCAACTTTGGTGGATTAAAAATGGCCACAAAATCTTTGCCAATTTTTTTTTTCCCCAAACAGTGGGATCTGGTTCGCTTCTTGAATTTTGGTGGCTTACAACTGTTTTGAGCAATTAAATATAGCAAAAGTGACCTATCACCACTGCAGGCCTATCTTTTATGAAGTCTCTTGGACACTCAAATGCCTTGCATGAGGCAAAATGTGACCACAAGGAGTGGCTATGAAACTCAATGGAGAGGGAGCTTTTCAGCCATCCATGGTAGGTAGTGGGTGTGTGAATGATGCTGTCTTGGAAACTCCATATCAGCCCAATCACAGTGAATATCACCAAGTGACCTTAGTCAAACCTATGTGGAATAGAATCATCTGGCTAACTCCTGTCCTAATATTGGACCCGCAAAATCATAAAATATGATATAATATTTGTTATTTTAAGACACTAAGTTATAGAGTAGTTTGTTATATAATACTTGATAACCAGAACAGAAACCCTTTTGAATGAATTTCACATTTCTATGCAATTGCAATACAAGTTTCAAGTTTTTTTTTTAATTTATAGAAATATCTTCCCTGGAAGAAATATATATAAAATCCAAATAAATTAAAGGATAATGTATAGGATTAATGAAGAACTACATGAATAGATAAAGTATATTCTAAACTTTAATTTTCAATCCAATTTTTATACCATCTGCATACACCCCAGCTCTTATTTATTTGGGGTAGAGAGAGGTTGGTGGATTACTTCTCAACAGCCTACAGTGTTAAAAAGAAAAACCTAAATGTGAACTCACCTAATGATTTCATTGTCAATTTTAGATTATGTAAAATAATTAAAGTGTTTTTAATTATTTTTGTTCTTAGCTTTTTTGAATGTGGTACTTCTTGAAGCAGTCTCCAGGATGAAGTTCGGGTTCCCTCTCCCATGTCTCACGGTGGAAAATGGTTTCTCCACCCAGCACCCATTGCTCAATGGTTAAGGTGCCCGCCACACACACTAAAGCAGGTGGGTTTGAACGGGACCTAGGCCTCCTAAACAACAATAACAAATGCAACAAAAAGACAGCCAGGCGCTGTGGTGAGTACCTGTTGTCCCAGCTATTTGGGAGGCTGAGGTGAAAGAATTGCTTAAGCCCAAAAGTTTAGAGGTTGCTGTGAGCTGTGATGCCAGGCACTCTACTGAGGGTGTCATAATAAGATGCTGTCTCAAAACAAACAAACAAACAACAACAACAACAAAAAAACAAAGGAAAGAAGGAAAGAAAAAAAAGAAAGAAGGAAAGAAAATGGTTTCTCTTCTTCCACCTTTCTTGTTTCTTCTGCTGCAAACCGTGTGATCTTTTGTTTTTTTTTTTTTCATTTTTATTAGGAAATGCATCTTCCCCTTTAGCCTTTCCTCAATGTCAGAAGATGATGGTCTTCTCCTTTTTCTTAAATTTCTGTTCCTCACATTGCTTACAAGCTGAGTGATGAGATTTGTCCTGTAAGAAAGGTGTCTGCACTTTTTTCTCCGCTTTTTTTCTTATCTGATGAGTAAAGGATGTTGTTCACAACTGCAACTTCCACCAGCCAGAAGAATAACCTTCTTCATCATTTGTAAGACCACCTTGTAAGTATCTATCTTCCATCATACTGACCAGTTCTGTCCACTCTTTCTATAAACTTTGTGGTCTAAAATAACTGTCAGTTTTTCAAATTTAACAGGCTATTTCTTATTATAAGCAGTGCTTAGCTGTGTTTGAGACCAAAAATGGACTTGGTGTTGTCACTAACCTCTTTTCATGGAATGAGAGGCATAAAAAATTGTTGGACATCTTCTAACATTGAGGTCAAACAGGAAAATCATTATGTTGGACAAGGTTCGACATAGGATCAGGAACGATTTTAAATAATTTACATAATAGCCTTACAAAGGACAATCAGAGGAATAGGATTAAACCAAAGGCACAGAAAGAAATCACAGTGTACATAACTGATTTTATGAAAAACATTTATCAATCAATGAGTAATTACTTATATGAAATATCCTTTGCAGAACTGTGTGTGCATTAAAATTTCTAAATTTGAAAAACCCCAAAAACTAGAAGAAAATTTGGTATTTCCATAGTTATTTAATAACATATATTTTTATACATTTTTTAAGTTTCTGAGCTGAAAATGTTTTGCTAGGGAAAAGAAAAACCTATGTATTTCTTTGTAATCCTTCACTGTCATTATCATTATTTAATATTTTTCATGAAAATTTCAAATTTTCTTCTAAAAATGAACATTTCCATAAAAATGTATTAATGTGATGATCTAGCAATAATCTTGCATCACATTATTAAAATGTGGACAACTTTTGCTAACTAGAATAAGAAAAATTAAAGAAAAATTGCATGTAATTAATTTTTGTTCTCCTTAAGAATGCTGCTTCCAAGAAATCAGAGTGTAGTCAAATTTTTGCTCCTTTTTTTCAGATGACTGTTCTTCCAGCTAATACACTGTAATATATTAAAAATATATAGTTCCCTGTGTGCAAGCTCCCATGATTTTGTCAAGTGTCATTTAGCAGCATTTACCTCTTGGCTGCCAATTCTTCGTTTTGCATAATACATTCTTTTTCCTACATAAAACCTGAAACAGGGAGATTTTAAGTTGGCATTGCCCCTATAAAATGACAGTATGATCGACATCTGTGTAATAAATGCAGACTTATAATGTACAGAGACAACCACATTTTCACATTCTGACATTTTCACATACCTCAGACTTACATGCTGAAATGCTAAGCAATTACAGAAAAAAAAACAATGCATCATGGAAAAAAGTAGTATTAGAATAGATTACACTAGGTAGAGTTGCCATACGGTTTACCAGTTAGTATTATGACAGTTTTATTCTTTTGGGAAAGGTACCTAAAATACCTACTAGTCAGTGAATAAGGCAATGTATGCATTTTTGAAGAAATTCATATTTCTAGGCAATATTATAAAACATATGAGGCATTTTAACTTGAACAATTTCTTATTTTCCCTGGAATGTTGGAAATAAAAATACACTTTTCTCCAAATTTCCAATGAATGATATTCTTACATGCCTTAATGTGAATGCTAGTTCTTTAAGGGAGTTTATATTTTATTAAATTTATGCTAACACTGCAACTATCATTTGCCTGCTCATACACATAGCAACAGGGATGTGGGTGGAGCTGAATCTTGGATAGTTCACACACATTGAACAAAGCTATTAAGCAAAGATGATAAGCCTTCAAGAAAAAAAAGTATAAACAGCATGATATTACTAAATAGTAGAGTATCATAATATATTAGAAATAGGAGGGTGTTTAAAAATTGTGTATTCTATTATTTATCTACTTTTTAAATTGCAAGCTATAAGTTTATAAATCACTCATTCATTTACATGATTAAAAATATTTAGCACCAACCAATAGATAATAGGAATTCAAAGATCAATACAGTCTTTGAGGAAGTCACAATTTAGTAACATTAACCTCAGAGGAAGATGTGTATTTTAATATTATTATTTTGCTGAGGTTATAAACCAGATACAAAAAAAGAGATATAGAAAGAAAAGAAGGGAGAAATATAATGTAATTAATCCTTTCTGGAGAAGTTTCCTTAGTAGTTTTAATGACCTGAAAGGTAAATATTGTAAAAACTTTCATAGGGATATATGCACACACACACACACACACATACACATACACATATATATGTTACACACACATATATATACACAAATATATATTACACACACACACATATATATATATACAAAAACATACAAGAAGTAAAAAGTACTTCAGAAAGCAAAAGCCAACAGAAAAGATAATATCTAGCATGACTATGCTAAAAAGCAAGGAATATTGGAGAGAATGTCTTGAGAAAATAAAGTTGTAATGTTAGCTGAATCAGACAATGGAAGCCTGGGAAATTTTATTTTTAATTTCAGCATTCGATTTTAGAAATAAAATGTTGACAAAAACCTAACAAAGGTTGTTAGGAATTATGAAATCCAGTTAAGCAATTATTGTACAATCTAGGACAGAGGTAATAACCATAAAGTTTAAAGTATAAGAATTTAAGTTTTTAGTTAGAAAGGACTTGACATCTATCTAAAAATTCAGAACTTAAGCAGTTGAAAATTTTGAAAACCTTTAACTAAGAAAAAGATCTCAGGTCTGCAGAGGAAAATGCTGTTTTTCTGGGACATGTTGTGGTTGGGGTACTTGGAGTCTGGAGCTTGAGGTGAAACCATATATATTTGGTAATGACATAAAAACAGGAGCCTAGAAGTCATGTGAGAGGATGAAAGTGCTGTGGAAGAGCTTGTGAATTAAGAAGTAAAAGTGGATATGAAGAGACTTAAAATGTAGGTGGAGAGAAAGGAGTAGCTATAGGAATCAAGCATGTAGCTGCCAGAAAGGTCAGAGAAACATGAAGCAAGATCCGTACTACAGAAACCAAGGAAGAGGCTAAGGACTGGTGATAGGAAGTACTTGGGGAAGATCAAACAGGTGAAATCACAAAAGAGCCACTTGACTTCCCGAGTAAGTCATCTGGTGATCTTTGAGAGCACAGCTTGGTTAGAGTTTTGAACTAAGAATCAAATGTCAAAATATAGAAGTGGGAATGAGGGGGAAAACAAAGAAAGAATGATGATTATAAACTCTAAGTTTAAGATTAAACTCATCTAGGTTTATGCTGGAATTTGTGAAAATAGAAAAGATACTGATACACAAATTGATTTGAAAATATAATTTCTCCATGAAAGCAAAGACTGAATATATTCTTTGTTCTTTATCAGAAGTACCACACTACATAATATATTTGTTTATGAAGAAAATAGCTAATAAATATGAATATAATATGTGCTTTGCTGCATTATAAAATTGCTCTAAAATAAAATGTGCCTATTTTAAAGTCTTACAACTTACGCTTTCTTTCCAATAGTTATTTAAATCTGTTGTTATGTATACTTCATAAGTTAGGTACACCAGTATTAAACTGTTGGGATCATTTCTAGCTTCCCTGGAAAAACACATTGTCCTTAAGTAATGTTAGTGGGCAAAAGGGAAGACAACTTTATTTGGTCAATAGCTAGGAATAACTGTCCAATGTAACCCCTATGTACCATTTTATGACAGGCAATAATTTCAATTTTATGTCAAGGAAAAAAAGAAACTTATAGCAACTTCAACATTCTGGGATACGAATAAATCTACTTTTTGTCATTGTTTTTAGACACTTTGTGGACTTTTATATTACTTCACAGATGTTATCTATAGCAATATTTTTCTCATTATCATATTAAATGAGTTCAACAAAGGCACATTCATCCATCTCCAACTCTTAACATTAAAATAGTTAATGCTGCCTAAAAGCTTCCTACTCACTTGTCAGATATGGAGGCAACATCGGATTGAATATTTCAACATGTTGCATTGTCTTCTTTTTCTGCACTCTGGGTGTGTATTTACTTGTGAGAAAGACATTCTCCTATGTACATATGCTATGCAGCACCGAACTAGATGCTTCAGTCAGATTTGTAATGTGAGGTATCCACCCTTATAATTATGACTTTTCCTTAATGTTATCCCCAGTATTCAGAAGATCGCTTTTGTTGGACTGAATGATCTCCACCGGTGCAGTGAAACTTCCCATTAGCTTTCCAAGGCTTTCTACCCCTCGGTGCAGGCCTGATGTGTGGGTTTAGCTTGTTCTGTTGTACTGAGGTGTATTTGCTAGCCTGTGGTTTCTCACTGGTTTGATCATTTTGAAGTATAATGCTTTTCTCCCTGCTAGGACATTTCTTATAATGTTTCATCATCAACATGATTTCTTGTACTTTCAAAGAAAGTAGGACCTCTCTTTCTTAGATATATATGCTCTAAAAATATTTTGAGAGCAGAGTTAACCACAGGAGTTCTGCCCAGTGTTCTGGCTAAGTTTTCCAAAGGAGCGCCTAGGATCACACACAGGGGTCAGTGCCTGGGACTTTCTATCGTCTTTGTTATGGTGTCAAACAAAATTAAGTCGTTGATAATCTGTATGATGTTTTGAGGAAAGTGATACAATCTGTCTCTTCATAGAACAGAGCAAAAGTAATTGGTGGAACAAGGGAAGATAATCACCCACTTTATAATGAGGGAATGCCCTTCAGATAATTCTTTTGTTATTAAAATATAAAGAATTAGAAAAAAATCAGAGAGAAGCTTAGAGAAATAATATTTTTTTCTTTAAAAGAGATGTGGGTCCTGTTCTTTTCTCTTCCTTCCCCGTGTGTCTCTCTCTTCTCCTCCTTCCCCCACGTGTTTCGTGTTTCTCTCTCTCCTCTCTTCCCCCTTTTCTCTCTCTCTCTCTCTCTTCCCTCTTTTCTCTCTCTCTCTCCCCCTTCTCTCTCTCCCCTCTCTTCCCCCGTTTCTCTCTCTCCTCCTCCTCCTTAATGCTGCTCTGCAGCTTCCCCGCTAATAAAGACCTTTTGTACAAAAAAAAAAAAAAGAGAGATGTGTGTCCTACTTTATTTATCTTACCTATGAGCAAATAAAAGGCCCTCTTTAGAGTAAATGTAATTAATATAAGGATTATCATTATTTTAATGTTTGCTCTTGGTAAACCTCTACAAAACATTTATCATGGCCTGCTGTATTCAAGGTCTTTAAGGGAAACCTAAACAAATAAATGTGTTTGATTTGACATTCTAATTATATTGTAATTAAAGATTAGGTTTTGGTTGGGTAAACTTTAAATCTCAGATAATAGTAACACATGGAAAGGAATGTAACTTAAGTGAAAGCATTTTTATTTCCCTACATTAACAAAAATATGCTCTTCAAATACACAAAGTAGTGCTCAAATTATCTTAACTGTTCACTGTAAATGTGAGGAACTATTCAATCATTTATATTTTGCTTTATTTGATTTTTTAGCTAAAACATTTTCAAATCCTGCATTTTCTAAAACTCGAATGAAACATGACTAATGAAATGTAGGTGTGTGTGTGTAGGATTCTACACAAGAAATAAATATTTTATTTTTTTTATTTTTATTTTTATTTTTTGAGACAGAGCCTCAAGCTGTCGCCCTGGATAGAGTTGTGGCATCACGGCTCACAGCAACCTCCAATTCCTGGGCTCAAGCGAGTCTCTTGCCTCCGCCTCCCAAGTAGCTGGGACTACAGGCGCCCACCACAACGCCCAGCCATTTTTTGGTTGCAGCCGTCATTGTTGTTTTGGCGGGCCCAGGCTGGATTCAAACCCACCAGCTCAGGTGTACGTGCCTGAGTGTATGTGCCTGGTGCCTTAGCCCATTGAGCCACAGGCGCCGAGCCAGAAATAAATATTTTAAATGGAGGCTCTATACTTTTACTATGTCTGAAGTGTTTCACAATTATCATCATAATAAACAAATGAAGAAAAATAGAAGAAATAGAATTTAAGTGAATAATATATTTATTTTTAATGACAACATTACAAATGTGTTATGTTTATGGGAATTTAGAATAGAAATAGAAAATCACTAGAAACCAGTATATTTTTTCTAAAATAAATCATATTTATAATACTCAAGTTCCTTAGAATGCTTGTATCTTATCAGTATTTAGCACAGTATCTTGCATATAAATTATATTTGTTATTTTCATAATTTGATGAAACTTTATCTTGTTAATGGATTTATGATTCCAAAGAATATGGCAGACACATTTTCTCGTGTTTTTAGACATGTATGTGAAAATAAGTCATATCAAATATTTGCTTATATTTATTAAATGTTGGTAGTTATTCTTGGTGAAATTCTTTCTCCTCTTTGCCAATTAGGTTTTACTGATGTAAGTACAGTTACAAGGAAATTTTATGTTACAGAGAAATTAACTCTCCTTAATATTGTTTTTACCGTGAAGATTTTTCAAATTTTGTTTTTATAATTTATAGTTTTAAATTTGCCTTTTTGTTGTTGGAGGAGTTTTTTGAGCTTTTTAAAAAATGTGGATGTTTTAAATTAGGCAAAGAGGAACATCTGTCAATATTTTTCTTTCTGATTTTTTATCAGTTCAACATTTATAAAGTATTTTTTCTTCATAATTAACACATGGAATTACTTATAAATATTTAACTTTGTTAGTTTTGTCTTAACTGTGTTCCTGCCAGGTTTTGTTAATTATAGCTCCTGAATAGCTCCTGATCCGCTCACCGTTCTCATGCCTTCCGCCACCGCAGTCAGTCAGTCAGTCAAACTAGACTTTCTACTGATTATTGCTTCAGTTCCCTCATTATCTTCAGTTTTTCCTCTTCCAATTCATCCTGCACTGCTCAAACTAAATAATTTGGTAATTTTACTTTGATATTTACTTAAGTGTGTCTGGTTTTCTAGTGCATAAGCAAACTTCATCTCACGCCCTTTATGATTACTTGTTAAACTTCATAACTTCCCAGCTGTCTGCTGACTGCACTTTGTCATTCACCCAAACCGAATGCCTCTTAGTTTTATGAATGCATTAAAGTCTTTCTCTGATTTTGGATTTTTTTTATCACTTCTTCATGATAGTTTTCTTTTTCATGCTTGCCTTGATCTCTTATCAAATTCATGCTTTTCTCTACCTATTCAACCAATATTAATTGAGGGCTATTTTGGTGAAAAAGATTTAATATCTAATCTTCAGAATTTATACTCTAGTGATAAAGTAAAAAAATAACTTTCAAGTAGATATTTAATTATTATGTGTGACAATTCTTACAAAGAATCGAATACAATGATATAGAATAAGTATATAATTGAGGTTAGAATTATAATACCAAAATTGCTACCTAAAAAGTGGCAAGTAAATTTAGAATTGAGGGATTAGTAGGAGTTAACCAGGATAAGGAAGAGGAAGAGTACGTCTGTGATTCAACTAATCCCCCAGATATCCCTATGTCTAGGAAACTCTGACTGCTTAAGTGGTTTAAGCTCTGTGTTTGTGGAAAATCTTTCATATTTTCTTATCATAGCTGGTTGATATCATTGTTGCTTATTAAATAATAACAGCAATGTGCTTATTTATGTGACTCATATATTTTCTGTATTTTTTTCTGTTTATGACTTAAGCTTTCTCACTATGCAATTGATACTCTATGTACACATGTAATTTCATACCCATTATATATTGATGTTTTCATATATACTTATTTATATCAATTCACACCAGGAAGACTGTCACATTCTCACAGAAACCTATTTTAGAACCATACACTTGTGTATAAGAACAGGTTAATATGCCCTAAATTCAGATAGGCTCTAACTAGCAAAACTAATAGATTTCTTTTCTTACAAAGAAAACACTAAATAGTAAGTTTTTTAAGCTTGTATTTTTGTATCCCTATGAAGATTTTGTTGCTGTTCATAATATTTAATACAGAAATATTATTCAGATGACCTACGTGAATGTTGGAGTCAGATGCACCAGTACTGTGCGATGAGGACCCTCCTATCTGATTCTGAATGTTTATGTGTAAGATTTTGTTTTTGTTCTTATTCACTACAAAAGTTCAGTTTTTTAGTCCGGTGTCTGTTGTGACAACAGAATACCTCAGACTGGTAATTTATAAATAAAAAGAAACTTATTTCTCCCATTTCTAGAGGCTGGGAAGCCAAAAGCATAGCAGTAGCATATGGTGAGGGCCTTTGTACAAGAAGTGATGGATGAAAGGGCAAATAAGTGTGGAAGACAGAGAAGGAATTGGAACTGCACTCCCCCCTTTTATAACCAACTTGCTCCTGTGATAATTAACTCACTCCCATGATAATAGGCTGAGCACATTTTATGAGGGCAGGGTCCTCATAACCAAATCACCTCGTAAAGGCCCCACTTTTAACACTGTAAAAATGACAACTATCTTTCAACACGAAATTCACTGAGGACATTCAAACCATAGCAGCCCGGGACATGACACTTCCTACATCACAGCAACTTCTGGATAGTCCTCTGCAGATCTAGTAGTGAATTAATACATTTGAGCCTTGTTAATGTTTAATTATGCAGATATAATTTTTAATAAGACCATCCTGAACTCTTTGCCTCAAGTATCTTTCTGCATTTTATTTGTTGTTCCTTATGTCCAGCACACTCTTCCTCCTCCAATTTGCATGACAAACTCCATCGCTACATTCAGGTGTCCACTCAAATGTTACCTTCTCAACAAGACTTGTCATGACCACCCTACTTTCTATAACACACTCTGTTACCATCAATTTTTTTTTTTTAACTATCGTAGTAAACTTAGTACTCTAAGTGTGATGGGATGGGGTCAAGAGGTAAAAACTAGTATCTCTGAATTTAGTCCTCATCCTCTGATACAGATGGTATGTTCCATGTGTTAACAGAGATAACCTTGTCACTTGTCCAATAGGAGCTTCAAAGCTGCCATGTTAACATTCATAATTAATCTCCAGGTGTCACTTACTATGTTTTATTTCAAAGTCACTTCAGTAGAGTTATATATAGTCCTTTCAAACAATATTGTTCACATTTAGCAGTACAATGAAATACTTCATATTCCAACTGTTACAAAATGACATCCTCCACCATATGATACTCAAATTTTCTCTTTTATGACCTTACCAGACAAGAGAAGGCTTATTTCCTGTTGTGCTTCTCCATTATTAAGTGCCTTCTAGGAATTGTTTCTTTTTTCAGTTTTGTTTTTGTTTTGTTTTGAGACAGGGTCTCAAGCTGTCAGCTGGGGTAGAGTACCATTGGTGGCATAGCTCTGACAGCAACCTCCAACTTCTGGACTCAAGAGCTACTCTTGCCTCAGTTTTTCTATTTTCAGTAGAGATGAGGTCTTACTTCTGCTCATGCTGGTCTTGAAATCCTAAGCCCAGGCAATTCACCCACCTTAGCCTCCCAGAGTGCTGAGATTACAGGCATTAAACACTGCGCCTGGCCAGGAATTGTTTCTTAAGTCTGACTCCATCTCTTTCTACCAAACAACTCAAAGCTTCTTGAATTTTGAACAGTATAGCTATGTCTTAGGTTCTTTAATTGATATGAATTCTAATTTTTCAGACTTGTTAAACCCTGCTACAATTGGTGATGCATCTAGACATTGTAAAGTGGATACAATACTTTAACATTCCTTAACATTCCTTAATATTCCTTCTTAAGCATAGGTCTCTGGAACTTCTGGATTGTTTAACAAAATGTCTCTGAAATATTCCATGATGCTCAGCTTACTTCCTATTTAAGAAATGAGGACACTTTTCTTGTGGTGTATAAACTTTCTCAAATATTCCTATTTTATTCCTCTGGTATCTCTGGATCAAATCAAATGTTCTGCTCAGAATTTTGTACTAATGTACTGGAGTCATTTGACTATGACTTTAATAAAATATCCCTTTCCATGTGCTTCTTTATTACTCTCTGAAGGTCTAAGTTAGGAAACTGTGCCAGTAGAGGGGTAGGGAGAAAATTCTACTCTTGTCTGTTTCATGTTCTAGGAGGATCAGACATAGATCCTCAAATTACGTCAAATCACGTCAGATACTCTGCACTTATGACAAGATTATCAATATTCCCATAACTATTAGTCCACTGACTCGAACGGCCATGTAAGGAAACACAGGAAATCCATCACTAAAAAAAAATAAGAACTTAAAATGTATTGTAACGGGATTCATTGTCAAGCATGGCTTTTCCATTTTTACTTTATAAAAAAATCGGTGGTTTCTGGCCTTGAAGAGATCAGTCGTGAATACACATTTCTTCTATTAGATGTGTCATAGGTTTAAGGATCAGACTTAAGCCATTTTTTTAAACCAGGGCTTGGATAATTCTTATCAAATTCTGGAGGCATGTTTTCTAAAAGCCACACAAAATGAACACATTTTCTCCAAAACTGGGTTGATATGCTACCATCTGACAAAATCAATCTTTCAGCATACCTGCCACCAAACCAAAAATAGCTTGAAAATGATCAATTTTATTTGTTAATGGTGCCCTAATTAGTAATTTTATCACACCTCACTGTATAAGACATTGATTCATAAGATGCTATTTAAGTTATCTTATCCTGTCATTGAGTGTGAATGTGTGTGTGTGAGAGAAAGAGAAGGAAAAGAAACCCTTTTCTGTTTTGTTGTATTCTCATTTTTTTTTCTTCCTCTCTTGCAATAAATTTTTAACAATAGAAATTATCCCAGGTGTGGCTGAAAGGTTCTCTGGCTTAGTAGTTTAACACTGGCCAACACATTGGCATTCTTTTCCCTTGCCTTGCATGATTCAATTCATTCTACATACCACCAAAGGTTGCATATTTTTCATTCTATGTAAACTTATTTTGTAGGAATATTTCCTCAAAAAAGGGGAGAGGTGTTTTTTTCATCTTTTCTTTACTCAAGCATCAAATGAATTTTTTTTTCTTTTTCAGTAATTTCTCCCTTACCAAATACTGAATCTTCTGCGTTACCTAATATTCTAGCTCCCTAGCACTCTACAAAATACACTTCATCATTACAGTTGCTGAGAAAGTCCTATCCTAACTGTCCTTTATTGGTGGCCTAAATTCTTTTTCTCTTCCACTCAGGCTGTCTATCTTCCACAATTCTTGCTTTTGACCTTTCCCCCAGGCAGTGAAAGTATCCAACTGCATTTAATATTGCTTCTGTGATTGTTCTATCATTTGTCATGTATTTTTTTAGAGTTTAAAGTGAGAACTGTATTTAGTAGTATTTAGTATGATGTTAACAGTCTGTTAACAATAGTCTGTTTAATTTGTTACTTGTCTTCCAAGTAATTCAAATATATTGAAAAAAAGAGAAAATAATATAAGATAAACTATTGTATATATTTTAAAGTTCCGTGTGTGTCAATGCATGGGCTCCTCTATGAGTCCTCTTCTTTTGCCATCAGAACACATTCTGATAAGAGCCCCTTTTGTTCATACAACTGAACACACAACAATCGGTCTCAGATTTCGTGTTGAAACATCTATCTTTGTACCCTCCAAACCTCTAAAGCAATCACCAGAATGAAACTTCCGTAAGTAGAGCTACTAATCTGTTTAGTTCACCAATGAATGCCCAGGACTAAAACAGTGATGATACCATATGAGTGAATGACAGAATCACGTAGTTTTCTCTCTAGTTTCACTTCTTATTTATTATACTTTTTCTTTTTTCAGTTATCAGATTATCACATCAAAATATTCTAGGTGATGGTGCTTTATTTTGACTTTGATTAAAAGGAACTAACATTTATTGAATAGTTCTACTGTGCCAGGCATGGAAGTATTGGGTAAACAATTTACTGTTATTGTCTTATTTAATTATCCCTGTTCCACGTGTTAGTCAGCAATATTCTCCTTATCTGCAAATGTGTAAACTAAGAATTAGAGTAACTTGTATCAAGCAGTATAAAATCGAAAAATTAGTATCAAGCAGTTTAAAATCGAAAAATTCCAAATACGATGTTACTGGCTTTTAGACTTGAGGACTTGAGTTCTCAACTACCACAATTTTCATAGAATTAAGTATCAGTAGCACTATTTTTTTTTGTATAACAAAATAGAAATTGAGAAGGTCAAATGACTTGGAAAGTCCACCATCAATTGGTGGTTGTGTTTCATTTCTAATCTATTTCATTCCTATCAACCCCTTCTGCTGAGTGAGTAATGAGCCCATCAAAAAGTGGCTAAACCCTATCTAGTCACCAGTAAGTGAATTCTGTCAACTCAGTATTACATTTTTGCTCCTCCTATTTCAGGATAACAAGATGCTGCAAATTTTCTCACTTCTGGATAAAATGATGCAGGAAATGTACCATGCTGAGTGCTCAAATAATTGCCTAGCAGATAACCCTAAAGGAGGCTTTATTAACAGATGGGAGGAGGATGTTAATGGCAATGAAGGAGGAGGCAGACAAACTGCTGGTACGTGTTTGAAGAAAAGTGTTGATGAGAAGCCCAAAGGAACTCATATGTAGGCACGGGGACATACCATGCCCTAGGGAGCACAGAAATTTCTTTGGTTTCAGCATGGTAAAAAAGGAAATTGCATACTCAGAATAGAAACTGGTCCTACGTTCTTGCAAAGTTCACCTTTCCCCTTGCATGACAGAATCAAACTCTCTGTCCACTCTATGTTGAAATGATTTTTTTTTAGTGTAAAGTTTTATACTTTGTTTTAATATCTCCTTTATGATTTAGGCATAATATTATCTGGATAGGCCTCATATCTAAATAGAAAATCTGAGTTTTAGGATACTACATAAATCTCTATAGATACTCAGTACATGGTAATTAATGGTGGTGATTCAAATTTTTAATTTTTGGTGGTTGTAATGTGATTTGGAATTCTAGCTTTGGTGCAGTTCATGCTTATGGTTGCATATCAAAGGCAGTTTGTGATTAAAAGACCACTGAATGATGAAAAGAGGAAACACTCAAAGGTATAGGTAAAATCAAATATAGTCTGTACAAGAAAAAGGTTCTCTCTTGTGATTTTATAGTATGTTTACTTTTATTTTTCATTATACAAAATATATGTTAAAATAAACTATTTTGAAGAACAATAGTGTTTTGGGTTTGTATATTCAGAATAGAAAATTTATTATGTTTTATTAGTTAGCAGATTCAAAATGTGGACTTTTTACATTTTTTGTTTTTTGCATTGCTTGTCATAAAAACAGAAATGACGCTTGGCACCTGTGGCTCAAGCGGCTAAGGCGCAAGCCACATACACCTGAGCTGTGGCGGGTTCAAATTTAGCCCGGGACTGCCAAGCAACAATGCCAGCTGCAACCAAAAAATAGCAGGCGGTGTGACAGGCACCTGAAGTCCCAGCTACTTGGGAGGCAGAGGCAGGAGAAGGGCTTGAGTCCAGGAGTTGGAGGTTGCTGTGAGCTGTGATGCCACAGCACTCTACTCAGGGTGACAGCTTGAGGCTCTGTCTCAAAAACAAACAAACAAACAAACAAAAAAACCCAAAAACCAAAAAACAAAACAAAACAAAAAGCATAAATGACAGAGGCAGACATGAAGAATATGTGATAAATCAGTTTATTTTATTTGAGTGGAATATACAGCTTCTTTAATTCCTTTTAAAATAAAAACGATAATAAACATAGATTTGTATGTTTAATTTTGGTAATACCTTCTCTGCTTGCCCATCCTGCCAAAAGTATTAGCTAATTATATTTAACATAAAACAAGAATATAATTCCCAATGTTTTGACAACCAACAAATTACACATTAGGTAGTTGCAAATAAACTTATTAGAAAGAGTTATACTTGTTTGCAGATTGTCCTTTGAACGATTAATTTAAAGACTTATCATTCACAAGAAATGTATTTAATATCAAAGGAATACTTATAAAAAATTAAAAAAGACACCAAAGTATACTTACTAAATGGCAGAAGAAATCTGATACTGCAACAAGATAAAAGAAGAAAGTATATGAGGTCTGTGCTATCAGCATGTTGCTTCTGGTAATCAGATTTTCAGTTACGATTCATTTGGCTCGATTATTCTGCTAATAATGTTATCTGTGCTATAATATAAACATAATATTGGCTTCCGCTGAGAAATGTAAATTATAGATTGTTAAGCATTCTTTTTTTTCTTGAGGATTCTTTCATTGTCAATTAATTGGTGGAAGTGTCAGCTTCGAGATGCAGTACCATGGTTTTTTAAGTATATTCACAACTATGGGTAAATAGGGATTCTAATTTTTCTATAATAAGACATGAGTTACCAAACTAGAACAGAAAATATACCTAGTAACTGGAAATATATGTGTATAATTATTGAGCTTATGCTAAAGTAGCATGATTTAATCATTAGTATTATTTTTTAACCTGTGGCATGATGAATCACAACTTCTCTGATAATCCTACCAAGTAGTGTTTATTTATTATTTTCTATATGCCAGGTATTTAATTAACTGTTTTACATACATCTTTTTTTGTTTGTTTTGATTTTAGAGATAGAGTCTTGCTTTATCACCCTCGGTAGCGTGCTATAGCATCACAGCTCACAGCAACCTCCAGCTTTTGGGCTTAGGCGATTCTCTTGCCTCAGACTCCATCGTATCTGGGACTACAGGTGCTCACCACAATGCCCAGCTATTTTTTTTTGTTGCAGTTTGGCCGGGGCCATATTCCAACCTGCCATCCTCGGGGCTGGCACCCTACTCACTGAGCTACAGGCACCACCTCTACATTTTTTTAATCCTCTGGTTACCTTCAGAGGTAAGATTATCAACCCTAGGTTAAGAATAAAGACATTGAGGCTTGAGAGGTGAAGTGACCCAGTTGAGTTCACAAGTGATAGTATATATATAAACTTCGTGTGTGAAGGAAATATGGACAGATGTATCCATTTTCTTTTTTTTTTTTTTTTATAATTTTATTGAATCATAATTCTGTACATTGGTGCAATCATAGGGCATGATTCATATACATTCAGAAATGTTTTCATCGTACTGTTACAGATAGCCTTCATGGCATTTTCTTGATCAC
>CAUYON010204278.1:0-11368 GCA_963573935.1 Arctocebus calabarensis | reverse complement strand
TTACCTTTTCTTTTTGTTTGTCAGTTTGTTTTATGCTTGGAGACTATCTGGCCCATGAAACTCCAACACAGTTATTACCTAAGTCAGAAATTCTACAAGAATTTGTCTTCTGGAATATAGGTATGCTCTTATCATTTAATTATTATGTGTGTCTTTTATTCACACATCCAAAGTCTGCAATCAACCACAGAAGTAAGAAGACAAAGAGGATGGATTGTCGCTATTGTGGAGAGAAGCCAAATTATGCTAAATATTTCATACTTTACAGATACAGAGATGCTCAAAGCATATTATAATAAACAGACATATTATACCATACAAAATTAGCAATTATAACATTTTTATACATTTTCAAACATTGTGTAAGAATTAATAATTTCTCTTTAGTCATTTATTGCCTATCTTTTTTCTACATGCGTGTCCCAGAGACATACCATGCTTTTGCTCTGTATTCTTGTAGTTCACTTCGTGCACCTATACTTACATAAATATGATGTATATCCAATATATATCATTGTTTAGCAGGTAAGATATTTTAATATGTGCATAAATGTCATCACACTATGGCACCATTCTATACCTTTCTATTTTCACTCAACTTTTAAAACTCTATTAATCATTTTAAATAGACTTTATACTTCATAAAATTGAAGATGTACAAGATATATCATAAAATATAGGTCATCTTCCTGCTTCTCAATCTCTATCACTCAGCTTTTTCTTCAATTCTTAATTTAACTACTGTGGTCAATGTTGTGGATACTCTCCATGGAAGCATGCATGCATATTTGATCTTCATTTTATGCCAAATGTATGTAAAAATGTTTAAAATCAGTTAATCAAGCAATAACAGTTATTTCTCATTCAAGCTGGCTTGCTTTTTTGCTTTCTTCATTTATTCCCCCTCGTGAGCTAATTTATTATTTTACGTGGAGCAATAGCATTAACTTTATTTTTTTTGTACATGTGTTATGTGTTTTAGTCTTTCTAAGAGCCAGGAATATTTCATAAATGATTAAGTTTGCATATCAGTTCTAAGATACACGTCAAACGAGTTCATTCATAACCTACTCTGCTTCTTGTTCTTCCATTGGAAAAAAAATCACTTTTTTAAATTATATTTTAGCATTTTTCATATACTTTTTGACCATTCATGTTTTCTTTTCAGAAATAATTATTCACATCATTTTTTCCTTTTTAAAATCAGATTATTTGTAGTTTTTCTGTTGAGTTCCTTGTATAATCTATATATTAATCCCTTAAAGTAAGAATAAATTGCAAATGTTTTCTCCTAGTCTACAAATTGTCTCTTCACTTTGTTAATTGCTTCCTTTGCTGTGCAGAAGCATTTTAGTTTTTATATTCCCATTTGTCTATTTTTATTTTTGTTAGCTGTGCTTTTACAGTCTTATCCATAAAATCTTTGCCTAAAGTATTTCCCTTATATATTTTTTCTAGTAGTTTTATAGTTTGGGGATTTAAGTCTTTAATCCATTTTGAGTTGAATTTTGCATACATGTATAAGAAATGGGGAAATACAAATCAAAACCACATGAGATATTATCCCCCCCCCATTAGAATTATTAAATTTATTTAAAAAGTCAAATACAAGAAATGCTGGGGAGGATGCAGAAAAAGGAGAACTCTTATACACCTGCCAGACAGAGGTAAATTAGTACAACTATTATTGAAAATGGAATAGAGGTGCCTCAAAAAGCTACAAGTAGAACTACCATATGATCAAAAAAAAATCCTTCTACCGGGTAGACATAGAAAGGAAAAGCAACCAGTATGTGACAAAAATAACTGTATTCTAATGTTTATTTCTGTACAATTCATAATAGTGAAGAAATGCAATCAACCTAATTGTCCATTGACAGAAGACAGAGTAAAGAAAATATTGAAGCATATACATACATACTGTTTATGCATAAAAATGAGTAAAATTCAGTTATCCATGACATAGATGAGTCTGGAGAAGAGGACATCATTGTAAGTGAAATAATAAGTCAGTCACATGAAGAAAAATGTCATGTGTTTGCACACATATGTGGAAGATAAAAAATTGATCTCATAGAAATAGAGAGTAGAATAGGGAAAGGTTAGTTAATAGAAGCAAAATTACAGCAAAATAGGAGGAATCCTAAGTTCCAGTGTTCTATAGCAAAGTGAGGTGACTATACTTTATGTATTTTTGTGTAATTTCAAATAGTTATAAGAAAAGATTTATAATTTTTCCGGCATAAAGAAATGATCAATTTTTGAAATGATGGATATGCTAGTTACCTTGATTTGGTCTCTTTATACATGGTATGCCCTTATTGAAAAATCACCAGTACCTCATAAATATGTATAATGTGTCAATTAAGAGAATAACTTAAAAATTATATTTGGGGCTAATAGTGCAATATTCTTCTTCATTGTAAGAGCTTTGTCTTACATTTATAATCTCTCAATAATTTTCAAATACTCCCTTACCGAAAGTCATATTTTTCACCTCTTCAATACAACCCAGGTATGTGGATATTCTCAGTCTCTAAGTGCTCTTGCTGAAGGAGCTTCTCATACAATTTATCTGCCCCACGAGGGAAGACCATGTCCAAGATGACACTGAGGCTAACAGGGTGTTGTGGGGTATCAGGGGATCCCAAGAATCTCTCAGTTGGAGATTGTGGCACTGAGTGGGAACCTGCAGACTGGCTGCCCTTAAACTTCCTTGTGCTTCACTGTCTCCTCCCATTAACCCACACCTGTTATCAAGGGAAGGGAAGACAATGTCGCATCCTGCAGAGAAAATGTGGCTACCAGTTTTAGCCCCTCTTGCCTGGTGGAACCTGAAGATCAAAGTCCCATAGCTGAAAAGAGCAAGGTGATCCATACACCTTCATTTTGCCTGTCCACACACTGTGAGAACAGAGAAATGGAGAGTAGAGCTGAGAGAGAGAGAGAGAGAGAGAGAGAGAGAGAGAAAGCTTCCTTTTTCCCTTTTGTGGTTAGAGAGAGGCTATTTCTACTCTCTGAAAATTCTCATGGATTCATTCGAACTACATTCCCCAACCTCACCCTGACTGTGATGAGATGCCTGGGTTAGTCCCAGGAACTTCCAGAATAGAAATTATAATACCAGCATGGGCTGCATGTGCTCATCCTCTCTCCTTTCTCCACCTCCACCAAGGCTTCTGTGCCTTCTGATTTACTGAGCTCCCCTTCTAGCAGCTTCCAGTATAAAAAGCTTTTCCTACCTCTGGAGCTTCCTGCTTGGACCTGTAATAGGTTTCCAGTATCTATGTTCTCTTTTTTCTCACCTTTGCTTCTTATCCTAGGCTGGTGCTTGGATTCCTTCTTTCCACATCTTCTCCCCTAGTGAATTCATAGCTTATCCAGGTTATATAGATTTCAAGTCTGTTCTGGTCAATTTTTTTTACTTATATGGTCAATTTTTTTACTTTTACTTTATTATTCGTGTCTTTTTTTCTAAAGCCTATGGGCCTACCTATTGTAATGTTCAGAAGTTTTAGAAATTCTAATTTTTGCTTGCAGGCACGGTTTGACCAAATAATTTATTCAATGAGCACTAAGTATAATTACATACTGGACTGTCTTCCCTCACTTCTGCTTTGAGAACAGGCTGTTCTTTCAAACTTGGCTTGTTACCATGGAGCCCTTCTGCCTTCTACTTGTCCATTAATCCTCCTCCCCATTTCCACTTCAGTATCTATGTTAGCACTGACTATTTCATGTCCCAGGAAGTGTCTGTTGCATTCACTTTAATTCCTCCTAGGGATTATTCAGTTTATGCTGTGTCCAACTCTGTTTACTCTGATATCCAGATGTGGGAAGACACATCCTAGGATTACTAGCAGGTGAGGTCTACTTCCCATTTCCTCACAAGAAGCCAAGTTCTAGAACTTAATCCTTAATATGAACAAAAATGTTCCCCTTTTTTCTCTATGAAATAAGAAGACAAAGATGAAAATCAAGAAACAAAAAAAATAAAAGTAAAAAGGAAGTAAAATTATAATCAGGTCATAAGCTGTTATGAGTTGAATTGTGCCCTTTCACTCTATCCCTTGGAGGGGAACTATATTGGAGTCCAAATCCCCAACATATCTGAGACGCTGCCTAAAAAAAAAAAAAAAGCATAAATTAAGGTGAAAACACTTTATTCTACTATTACTACAATATCTTTTTTATATCTAAAAGTGATTTTAAGGGCTGAGTGCAGTGGTACATGCCTGCAATTCTAGCACTGTGGAAGGCTGAGGTGGGTGGATTGCCCTGAGCTCACAGGTTTGAGACCAGCCTGAGCCAAAGCAACACCCTGTCTCTAAAACTACCTGTGCCTGTGGCTCAACGGGCTAAGGTGCCAGCCATGTACACCTGAGCTGGCGGGTTCAAATCCAGCCTGGGCCCGCCAAACAACAATGACAGCTAGAGCCAAACAATGGCCAGGCATTGTGGCGGGCGCCTGTGGTCTCAGCTACTTGGGAGGCAGAGGCAGGAGACTCACTTGGGCCCAGGAATTGGAGGTTGCTGTGAGCTGTGATGCCACGACACTCTATCCAGGGTGACAGCTTGAGGCTTTGTCTCAAAAAAAAAAAAAAAATACCTAGGTGTTGTGGTGGGCACCTATAATACCAGCTACTTGGGAGAATCACTTGAGCCCAAGAGTTTGAGGTTGCTGTGAGCTGTGATGCTAATAAGCTCACTGCAAATGTGATTAAGAAGATTGGATGAGGTTCTATGATTACGAATGGGTTATTAATTCAATAATCCAACATGATGGGTGTCCTTATGAGAAAAAGACCATGAAAAGACACAGAAGCACAAACAGAACTGCATGTGAAGGTGGGGCAAGGATGGGAGAGAAGCACATTCAAGCCATGGAATAGGAAAAATTGCTGGCCACTACCAGAAGGTGACAAAGGGTCACGGAGCAGATTGTCCCTATGCACACTCAGACAAAGCCAATCTCACCAACACCTTTATCTTGAACTTCTGGCCTTCAGAACTATGAGACAATTAATTTCTGTTATTTAAGCATGCAGGTACCCAATCCCCAGGCCCAGTACTGGTCTGTGGCCTGTTAGGAACTGGGCCACACAGCAGGAGGTTTCATCTGCATTAACAGCCACTTCCCATAACTAGCATCACCACCTGAGCTCCAACTTCTCTCAGATCACTGGCAGCATTAGATTGTCATAGGAGCAGGAACTTTACTGTAAACTGTGCATACGAGAGATATAGGTTGCAAATCCTTATGATTATGTCTGATGATCTGAGGTGAAGCTGAGGCAGTGCTGCTACCTGCAAATACAGGATGGGATGACCTAGTTGCAGGAGAACAAGCTTACAGCTCCCACTGATTGTGCATTATGGTGAGTCATATAACTATTTCATTACATATTGCAATGTAATAGAAATAAAGTGTACCATAAATTTAATGTGCTTGAATCATCTCAAAACCATCCTCACCCAATCTGTGGAAAAATTGTCTTCCATGAAACTGTCTCCTGATGCCAAAAAGGTTGGGAACTACTGATTTAAGCCAGTAGGTTTGTGGCACTTTGTTGCAGCAGCACTGACAAGCTCGAGCTGTGGTTGATGTAAGAAACAAATAGGTGGGATTACTGCTTTTGAATATCTTGCCCAGTTATTTGTATGAAGGATAAGAGTGTTAACAGCATGAAAGTTAAATTCGAATTTGTGTAGAAGTAAGGGATCTGGTTCTGTTCCAACAGAATGCCACTGTTTAGGAAAATTAAGTATTTTTCTTCTCTACCATTTTATCCACATCATAAAACTAAAGTATTAAAGTGTTAAAGAATAAACTTTCTCAAATGCTTATATGCCTTCCTATAACAATGAAATCCTCAGTAGAGGAAAGAGGGTATTTTATCACAGTTATGTGATCAACTTTTTTTTTTTCCTTGAGACAGAGTCTCACTTTGTCATCCTCGGTAGAGTACCTGGGCATCATAGCTGACGGCAACATTAAACTCTTGGGCTCAAGTGATCCTCTTGCCTCAGCCTCCTGAGTATCTGAGAATATAGGTGCCTACCACAATGCCCATCTATTATTTAGAGACACTGTCTCACTCTTGTTCATGTTGGTCTTGAACTCCTGAACTAAAGCAACCCACCCACCTCGGCCTCTCCCGGGATTACAGGAGTGAGCCACTGCACCTAGCCCTGTGTTCAACTTTTAAATTGAATTTATTATATGACTAGTCTGTCAACTGTAAAAAGTATGCTGATCAATTATCAGAAGTCTGACTGTTTTGGTCTCTTCAATGTGCTCAAGCATATATAAAGAGAAACGGGGGCAGGAAAGAAAGAGAATCTGATGACTCTGATGACGTGTTTCAGCACACATTCCTAGCTATAAGGTATGTAATGACACTATGTAATTTTATTGTTTAAATTCAGAAAAGTAGATAATATTCATTCTCTACTTAGTCTGAACTGATTTTTCCAGCCTTCTTTTTTTCCTCTGTCCTTACTGAAGAATTACAAAAAGAAATCCGCAGACTATTGGAATTGTGCAGAATTGTGAGGGTTGCTCATTTCTCCTTTCCTGTGCTCTGAGATGGAGACTTTAGTCACAGTTGTGTGATAACCAACATTCCTTGAAGATTTCCTATGTGCCAGTCACAGTGCTAAGATGTTAATCACTGTCACATTAAACAACAAACACAAAAGATGTGATTGGCATGGCTGCCAATTGTTCCAGGGTTTTAAGCATAGTTACCAAATCACCATTTCCCTTTAATATTACATTGGAGGCCACTTCAAACAACACGATTGATAACAGATTAAATTTTTTTAATATTCCAATGTGTTTTTAAGATGGTGAAGAATACCAGACAGTTTGTTATTCCAAGGTAGTGTTTGTTTTGCTTTAGAGACACAGCCTGACTTTTGGTACAACTGTGAGACTTGGAATTCTCCTTCTGACCACTAAGCTCATTTTGCAATGTGCAGTGGCCAACAGCTGGCAGTCGTGTAGTTTTGAATTGATATTCAAAAACATTTGTCAAAGTGGGCCAAGAGTCGTTAAATATAAGAAATATGTTTACTCATTTTTCCTTTCTCCGGAAAAACTTGAAGAATTTCTCATATGGTGACTTAAGAGGAAATTAAATAAAGTCCAAATCACATTTTTGTTTTCTGTCTTTTTAATACTTGGGAATATTCACTTATGTTATTCTTCCTATTAATTCCTTATTCTGAAATTGACCTAAATTCTAGGAAATAATATATCTTGTACTTTACAAATCCACACTGACATGCTACAATAAAACAATTCACTCATACTAATTTGGCTATAAGCAAATCATATATATCAGAACCACTTAGATATTGATGACCAGATTGGGGTCTGTGTTTGGCTTAAATTACATATAGTTAGAACATATATTTCAGTTAACTTCTTTTGCTATGACTTGGTTAGCATTTTCTAAGTGTGATTGGCTCTCATGCCTATTTATTTCACCTGTGTTAATATTATATCCAATAGGACTAAAGGCTTCATTCAGTCAACTATCAGAAGTACTAATGAATTCAGACATTTGTAGAGTATGTGCTAGTTCAAAATTATATAATTATATTTAGTTCTTATAGAACCCTGTATTCACTTGAATAGTGAGGAAATTGAAAAAGGTCAAACTATTTTGCCAAAGTCACACAGTTAATAAGTAACAAAACTAGAGAATGATCATTAGTACATACTCTTTGTAACACCTTTTACCTCAGCTTTCTTGTCTGTTACTCACATCCAGGTTAGCTGTGAAATCTAACACAGTGCCTTATATACAATTCATTTTTAAAAAACTCTTAGGAGTAAAAAAGACTTAATACTTCCTTCTTAATATCATCTCTTTCTTTTAGCAGACAAAACGTTCTTTCATATTTTGCAGACAAAAAAAAGACAGAGGCCAAAGGAAATTGTGACTTGCCTTAAGTTAATATGTGATAGAATGTGAATTATATTAAATTTTTCCTTCTTCTGGTCTTGATACACACTGTCGTTATTTGAGGCAGGATTTCTTCCTGTCTAAAGTTTATCAGCAACATAGTAAATACTTTTCATACTCAAGAAAAATAAAATTTCCTGAAAGAAGAATTTGTTTGAAAATAAAAATTATACATAGCACTTTAAGTTCTTTTCACTGGCAGGCAACATGCAGGAAATTATTTAACCACGAACAAAACTTATGTGTGAACCTTCTATTATCAGGATAACAAAAAATATTATGGAAGCAAATCAAATTCTTGGTTTTGAAATTTTTTATGGCATGAATTTCATGATTATAAAGCAAAGCTTTTAAGACAAAGAAACTAACTTTCCCCTGAAAATAAAATAAAATTGCTTTGCTGCAATGGATTTAACTCCTCTCAGTTTCTTCTGTGCTTTATGAAGCCTACTGAGACCATAGTCATCCTAAAAATAATCAGATATTTAGGGGAAAAAAATAGAAAGTCAAATTAGCATTTATCTTAAATATTGCAAGACAACTGACATTTTTGTGTTTTCATTTTGTTGATTTTTATTACCCTGGGAATATAAAAGACTTTCTATATGACTCTGAAGAAATTTAGAACAAAAGTCAACCAAGAAAACAATGGGAGTCACCATGGTTAAAGAATTCATTCATCTAAAATCACTATGAGTACCACCTGTACTTTAGTAGCAAATGCAGAGCAGGTCACAGATATATAGAGGGAATTAGGGCTTCTATGTCCAGCTAAACAATGGCAAAGGTGGGCAATTGATGCGCTTCTTTTTTTTCATACATCTGAGGTTGTGTGTTTCAAATCTTAAAGAGATTTGAAATATTACTCAAATTATAGTGAGAATTTCCTTCTTTCCTCCTTTTCCTGCTTTTCCTCCTTTCCACCATTGAAAGAAATTGAGGAAAGTTTCTATAAAAGTAGGGAAGCAGCCCAGAAGTCACGATGTCATTTGGCATAAGATGCTCATTCGCTGAGATCTTTTAAGATTTTGGCAGAGGTTGAGAAGAAGAGTAATTTTGTAAAAAAGGCTGGTTCCCAAACATCAGGGGTTTAATGGAAAATGATTAGAAGGGTAGTAAATGACAGTAATAAGGAAGGGCAGAGGTTGCTCAAAGGACTCCGTGGAAAGAGCGATGTTTGGGAGGAAGCAGCAGAAGGCCAGGAGAATGCTGAGCACCTCACCTTGCCCCTCAGTTTTTACAGTATATACGAATAAGCAGGCTCCCAGAATAGGGCCATGAGGTGTCCTTGGACAATTTTCAGGTGTTATTTAGCCAAAGGAGGTAAAAGATCATTCTCAGAGAAGCTAAGGATTTTGGACAATCCTTCACGGTTGAAATACAAGTTCATACAAGAGCTGAAGAAGCATAATACAGAACAGGTACAAAGTCAGGTAGGAGTGTGCAGATGAGGGGAGAATGCATCTTTTGTTTGATGACCAGGGAATACGTTAATTAAACAAAGTTAACAATTGGTTTTCAATGTCCCAAATGGTCAATTGGGAGTACTAGACAGCACCTGTCCTCTAAACAGAATGTTCAAAGCTACCACGACATTTGAAGAAAGGCAACAAGGGAAGGGTTGGCCTGTGACACTCAGTGATAGAGGGAAGATCTTGCAGAGGGAAGAAAGAAGGTTTGTTCTAGAGACGCTGCCATGTAGCATCTAGAGCAAGAAGTCTGGTTAAAGCTTATGAACAATGAGCATTGAGGACTAGTTTTGAGTCCTAGAGGAGCAGCCTTAAATCTTTGTTTAGTGAAACAACCCATGTAACTGATTCCTGCCCAGGGTTAGTGCTGCAACAGGTTTGAAGAGGACCAAGGATATCTCTTGTGACAAGAGATTTCTTCCAGAACCAGGGTGTCATTCATACTTTCTTTAGGGTTACCATTTGAGAAGAAAAGATGAGAAGTGGCATAGAAACTTAATGAAAAGGGAAACTCACAAATAAAGAAAATAAAAGTAATATAATGTAAGATTCTCCAGGAGGAAAACCTGGTTTTCCAATCTGAGTTTGAGTCACCTCATGATTTCATGACATTGTATTTATTAATTGAGATGAGATCCAAAGTAATAAACTCAATGAATAAATATAGAATGACTTAAATAATAACATAGAGAGATATGTGTAATTATTTCTATTATTAAGGCTTAAAATTTTGTAAGTAAGACTATTAAGTTGTTAAGTAAGTAGAGGGAAAAAATCAATTGGTAATAGTTACACAAACAAATTTGAGCTCAATATAGACACTTCCAAAGATAGGAGGTACTAACTAATGAGAGGAGTTGGCTTCTAAGAAAGTAGACCTTTCATCATTGGAATCATTGCTTATTTTCAGAGATGTTGGGAAGTGAATTATCATCTTAGTCGGAGGCTACATCAGACCAGAAATAAGAGTGGAAGAAAGGAAAGAAACAAAAGTTATGTGGTGCCTTCCTTGTGCTGACTACCTTACATTTCTCTGAGGTGTTCTTTCCCTTATTGTACCATTATCGAATAAGCTTCATTAAATGGAAGTGAATTTCCAAGGCCACTGTTGCAGAGACTGCCAGTCCATCATGATTTTCTTTATCTTCCTTCTTAGTTATAAAACCTCTCACATTTTAGGGCTCAGTACATAGCAGCCCATAATAATGAGGACAATTTTGAGCCTCTCTTCCAGTGAGGCGCAACCATGTGCTAAGGGTCTAGTCAAGGACTCAGAAGTAGTGGAGTAAGCAGACTTATGAGATGGCCCTTAATGATATCTGCCTCCTTTAATCTGCACCCTAGATAGTCCCCTTACCCTGAGCATGGACTGAGCCTAGGTGCTTTCTTCTAACATATACAACACAGCAAACTTAATGAGGTGTCTCTTCTGTAACTATGTTATAAAATATGAGAGGCTAATATACTCTTTCCCTCTCTTACTTACTGGCTTTGATGAGAAGATTGCCACATTAGAAAGTTCGCTATGGCAAGAAAACGAGGTTCTCAGATCAACAGCACATAAAGAATTGGTTCCTATCAACAACCACGTGGTAAGTTCAGAAGTGACTCCTTCTTCATTCACACCTTGAGACAAGACCATACTCCCAGCTGATACTTTGAATATTTTGAAGATGTGGACCTAGCTAACCTAACACCCAAATCCATGACTAAGAGACACAACTGTGTGCTGTTTCAGGCCACTAAGATAAGGAGTAATTTGTTACAGAGCAATAGATAAACACTGGCAGTAATTCTTCAGGAGGAAAAAAAAACATAATTAAAGTCTGCTTTCTAACCCAAGCATATTGTTTAAAATGGTTCCCAGGGATTCAAAATTAAGTTTAAGATTAGCCCACATGATGAAATCCCAAAACCAGAGAT
>CAUYON010204274.1:0-10269 GCA_963573935.1 Arctocebus calabarensis | reverse complement strand
TCCAGGGTGACAGCTTGAGGCTCTGTCTCAAAAAAATACAAAATACAAAATAAAATGTTAGTAGTGGTCATATCGAGGATATACAACTTTGCATGGTTTTTATTTTCTTTTTTATATGTTAGTATTTCAAAAAATTTTAACAATGTATATTACTATTATAATCAAGAAATAAAATAAAGTTAATACATTTTAAAAGAGTTTTCACAGGAAATCAATACAGTCACAATTTACAGATAGAAAACCCTATCTGTCCAATTGCCTCAGGAAATTTTTCAATGTTAAGGAATCTTCTTTTTCATTTTAAAAAATCTGAAGTTTTAAGTTTCGTATGGTATAGACAACTGCTTATCAATAGCCTTTGTGCTTAGAGTGCTCAAAATCTACCATAGGATGTACAAACTTATCCAGGAATGTTCAGGATAGAAAGAAGAATAGAAACGAGACACAGAAAAAACATAGAATTTCAGTTAGAATCTCAATGTTGGGGAGGAACTTCAGAATCCATCTGGCCCAATCCTTAACCTAGTAAGAATGCCCTCCTGGTATGTTATGGAGTTTGAGATAGCTGCATTTGACCTGTCCTGCCTTGCAACCTTCTGCTTAAATGCCTCAAGTGACCAGCTTCTCAGTCATTTTTAAGGCAGCAATTCCTCTGTGGGGTAGCTCTGTTACGAAAGTTTGTGAGTTAGTAGCATCAAACAGGCAAGGGCATTTTAAGGAGACGTTAATAAACAATTAGAGGAAAGGGCCTCTTCAGCTCTGGGACTCCGTGGTGGGTGATTTCAGGCTCACTGCAATTAGTCCTATCATTGGCACAAAATATTTCTGTTGGCAAAACAGTGCTTGTGGTCAGATTCATTTTTTTGTTTAATAAATAGAGATGTGAGTTCTCAAAGAGTCACTTTAAGCAAAGGTTTTTGGAAATATGCTGCAGGTTTGTGATAAACATTCAGCCAATTTTTCTTTTCTAGTTTCGTTCACTTAAAACTGAAAGGAACCAGATGGTCAAGTCAGAGATGGTTTGGCTCTGTCTTCTCCACAGCCAGCTTCTCCCCCACTGTGTCATTTGGCCTCTTTTGTAACTTTCCTTCATTCTGTCTCTCTAACCATCTTTTTTCTCTCTCTTTCTCAGATTCTTTGTCCATATATTTTATTTTATTTTGAGACAGGGTCTCACTCTGTCACGTGGGCAGGAGTGCAGTGGCATGATCATAGCTCACTGCAGCCTGGAACCCCCGGGCGCAATGGATCCTCCCCCCCAGCCTCCCACATAGCTGGGACTACGGCTGTGGGCCACCACCCCACGTTCCCTCATAGTCTCTTGGTGGCTTCTCCAACACAACCAACCCTGAGCTAGGAGTCCTGGATTCCAGTTTTCATGTTGTCACTTCCTGTGTGCCTTTGGAGAAGTCACATAACTTCGATGTCAATGCGACCCGAGAGATCGGGTGAGGACTGTCTAGGAAGAGAACCCGGGGCAAATGCAGAGGGATGGTGCCTTCCGTCCTCAAGGGAAGACCCTTGGCTGGGGTCCTCAGGGGTCCTTAGAGGAACAAATGATCCCCAGAAGGGTTTTGCTGTGCACAGGGCCGAACACAAAGGGCGCTGAGTCTTGCAAGAAATCAACTGGGCAGACCAGAGAAGTCAGGAGCCCTGTGTTCGGCTTCTGGCTCTGCCAGCTGATAGCTGCAGGACCTTGGGCAAATCACCTCCCCTTGACAGGCTTCTGTCTCCTCATCTCTCAAGTAAGGGGCTCGGGTTAGATGATCTCCGAGGTTCCTTCTAGTGCTGAAGGAAGATTGTGCTCTGTGCAGGAGATTAAATGGAGAGAGAAGAGAAGCAAGCTGGTATATTTAAATTCCTTTCTTCTGCAGAAAGTGGAGGTGGAAGTTATGAAAAGAAAACTCACGAGTGTAGTTTAGAGTCAATATTGTAGACAAGGCAAACAATGGGGGAGGCGCTCCCAAGTGAAAAACTTGGGCTGTAGATAAAAAGATCCACTTATGGCAAACCCCGAGGCATTCCGTTCTCCTCATGATAAAAGGTGATTTTGCTGAATCTCATTTCCAGTTTGTGAGCTGGCAAGTGAAGACAGGAATGAAAGGCACGTAAAGCCGCCGTGCTGGAGAGAAGAGAAACAGAGGCAGGCTCAGGGCACGTGGAGGTAGAGAAGATGGAAGGGGGGTTGCATGGAGGAAGGTCTTCTGAGGAATGAGGTGGCCGTGTGCTGAGGGGCGGAGGGGTGGAGGGGATGGTATGGAGCTGGAGGATGCAGCTGCCTGTGCGAACCGCCAGGGGGGCGCTGTGTCCCTGAACGTGATCTAGAGGACAGAAAGTGGCAGAACCACAGTGAGGGTCACATTGACATCAGATGGCACCAGTGTGAGCTGAGACACATTGCTGGAGAAGGTCATGGCCAGGAGGAAGTGGAAATGTACATGGCAGGGTTGATCCTGGTCCCAGCACTCAGAAATGAGATCTTAGGGTGCCAGTCCATAAAGCCTTGAATGTTACTGCGCTCACAGAGAAAGCTGAGTGTCATTCTCTCTCTTAGCAACCTCCAATCACCCTTGTCCGTCTTGAGCACGTTCTCTATTAGTGCATATTAGGAAGGATCGTGCGTGGATGATGGGGTAAGTGCCTGGCCAGTGCTGGAGAAGTGTTAGGCTTAAGTGGATTGTGAAATCAGTTATCTGAATGAAGATGATCTAGCTGGATTCCAGTTCAGAAGAATTAGACCCTGTTTTTGGAAAAGTCAGACTGATATTTTCTACCTAGATTATTATTTTTGGATTAAGTTCCTTGCAAGATTTTTTGCTCGCTCTCTACTTAGGCCTTTTCATTTTCTGAATGATGATGATCTGTAAATTGATCTCGTACAGCTGAACTTGTGGTCGTGCACAGTCTCCTCCTAATCCTGGGTACAAGGACATGGGGCACAGGAGGCCCTCTGTTTAAAGGAATGTCCACTTCAAAGTGATGTAAGTGGAACGCTCAGTTCTTCATCCTCAAGAGCCATTTTATAGAAAGTCCTTGGGGCATGAAACTGCCTTGCCAGAGACCTTCCAGGACAAGTTAAAGTGGCTACAACTGGCAGTGTGCCCCAGATTTGTCTAGAGAATGGGGACGGTGATATTAAACACTGAATGTCAAAAACAATGTTTTTTTTGGATAATACAGAAGATCGGTTCTGCTGTAACAAAGTTGTTTTTCTCAAGACTTAATGCCAAATTTAACTGTTATTTGCTTTCATAGCATTGTGTTGGGAATTATGAGAGTCTATATAATGATAAATAGGAGAATTACTTGCTTTTTAAAAAAATCAGTGTGTCTCGGCGCCTGTAGCTCAGTGGGTAGGGCGCCAGCCACATACACCAAGGCTGGTGGGTTCCAGTCCGGTCTGGGCCTGCTAAGCAAAAATGACCACTCAGTCAAAAAATAGCCAGGCATTGTGGTGGGTGCCTGTAGTCCCAGCTACTCAGGAGACTTGAAGCAAAAGAATTGCTTAAGCCCAAGAGTTTGAGGTTGCTGTGAGCTGTGATGAAATGGCACTCTACCCTGGGTGACATAGTGAGACTCTGGCTCAAAAATAAATAAATTAATTAATTAAATAAAAAAAATAAAAAGTCAGTGAAAGGACGGATGTGATGACACAGAACTGTAATCCTCGCACTCTGGGAGGCCAATGCAGGGGGATCCCTTGAACTCAGGAGTTTGAGAGGACCCTGAGCAAGAGTGAGACCCCATTTCTAATATAAAAACTAGCCAGGCATCGTGGTGGGTGCCTGTAGTCCCAGCTACTTGGGAGGCTGAGGCAAGAGGATCGCTTGAGCCCAGGAGTTGGAGGTTGCTGTGAGGTGGGTTGACACCGCAGCACTCTAACCTGGACAACAGAGCAGGACTCTGTGTCAAAAAGAAAAAAAGTCTGTGACACAAATACTTAAAGAATTAAGAGTATTCCATCTGGCGTTGGGTAAGTCATTTCGCCTCACTGCTCCTTACATTTCTGCAAAAGACGGGATTGAACCCCCTCGTCTGCTCCTCTCCGGTCACCAGAAGCGTTTGGGGTGCCAGAGCTGGGTTGGGTTCCTCTCCCCTCCTCTCCCTCTTCCTTCACTCTTGAGATTCACAGTAGAGGACTCAGGAAGTGGATTTTACTTTTGGGCAGACTGGATTGTGGTTGCTAGCACTTTCCCTGCTCCAACTCTGCACGAGGCAGCAATGTTCTGAAATGTTGCCCCTAAAAAACCGAGCTCAGACAGGAAACTTCTAGAGACACGTAAAGGCTCTCTAGAAGGGATCCCAAGGGATCATCTCAAATGTACATAACGAGTAAGGAAAAGTAGAAGTTCCCATTTTTTAGATGTGCTTTGCAACTAGTGCCCACGGGATTTGAGGGGAGAGTTATCACCTATCTCTTCCCTAAGGACGTAAGTACAGCCCTCAGGTGGTGCTTCATTTTCTCCTCATTCCTGCTCTGCTCCCTCCCCTTCACAGCCTGAGATTCTCCCAGAGTTGTTTGTTCTTGATTTCTGTGTCCCTCTCTTCTTTACCAGCCAATGATTCGCTCACTCTCCAGTTCCTGAATTTTGTCCCCTCCACTCCATTTAGTTCATTAAATATGAAATGTCCAATTCTGAATCAAAAGTTTTGTTTTTTATAACTCAAGCAAGAAGCAGCACAAATAATCGAAGTATGCACCTAAACTATACACAGTTTGGCCATCTTTTTTTTTTTTTTGAGACAAAGTCTCACTATGTTGCCCTCAGTAGAGTGCTGTGGTGTCACAGATCAAAGCAACCTCAAACTCTTGGGTGTAAGTGATTCTCTTGCCTCAGCCTCCTGAGTAGCTGGGACTACAAGTGCCTGCCACAGCACCCGACTGTTTTTTGGTTGCAGTTGTCATTGTTGTTTAACAGGCCTGGGCTGGGCTCCAACCTGCCAGCTTTGATGCATGTGGCTGGTGCCCTACTCACTGAGCTACAGGCGCCAAGCCCAGTTTGGCCATCTTAAAGGTAGCTTATGTATACCAGCAGCAAAGAAGCCTGGTGATGAAATTGCGAAAGGCATTTTCCACAGCTTCTTGAGAATGGAATATTTTTCCTTGCAAGAAGTGGTCCACCTCCTGGAAGAAGTGGTAGTCAGTTGGTGCAAGGTCTAGTGAATGTGACGGATGACAGTGAGTTTCCAGATCCCACTTCTGTTGTTTGAGCCGCAATTTTTGTGCCTCATGTGGTTGAGTGTTGTCTTGCAAGAGGACTGGCCTGTCTTTACTGAACAGTCTCGGCTGCTTAATCTCAGGCATCCTCATCATGTCATTTACTTAGTTGCAGCTGCTGTAATTGATTCACCAGGTTTCAGGACAACCAACAGACATCATCAGTTTTCTTGGGCCAATAATTGCTTTTGGACTGTGTTTTGACACTTCGGCTCTATGCAACCATTGTGCTGGACACTTGTGATTGTCCAGAAGAATCCATTTTTCATCACAAGTAACAATATGGCGACAAATGGTTCATCTTTATGTTGTGACAGCAAAGAAAGGCAAACTTCAAGATGATTTCTCTTCTGATGCTTGTTTAATTCATGTGGAACCCATCTATCCAGCTTCTTTACCTTGCCAATTTGTTTTGAATGGGTCAGTATCATTGGAATAGTAACATCAAATCTTGCTGCTAATTCATACATAGGTTGAGATGGATTCACTTCCACTGTAGCTTTCAGCTCATCATGATCCACCTTGGTCTCAGGTCACCACATGGTTCATTTTCAAGATGAAAATTACCAGAATGGGCTCGGCGCCTGTGGCTCAACGGGCTAAGGCGCCAGCCACGTACACTTGAGCTGGCGGGTTCGAATCCAGCCCCCGGGCCCGCCAAACAATAATGAGGGCTGCAACCAAAAAATGGCTGGGCGTTGTGGCGGGCACCTGTAGTCCCAGCGACTTGGGAGGCAGAGGCAAGAGCCCAGGAATTGGAGGTTGCTATGAGCTGTGATGCCATGGCACTCTATCCAGGGTGACAGCTTGAGGCTCTGTCTCAAAAAAAAAAAGAAAATTACCAGAATGGAACTTTTCAAACCATTGATGTGCTATGCGTTCATTGGCCACATCCTTCCCAAATACTTCATGATATTTTGAGCTGTATTAGTTTCACAATGTGACTCATATTCAAAAATAGCATGAATTTTTGACTTATCCATGCTTTCACAAAAAATGCTGTAGCAAAAAAATTGAGGCCGGGTGCAGTGGCTCATAACTGTAATCCTAGCACTTTGGAAGGATAAAGCTGGAGGATCACTTGAGCTCAGGAGTTCAAGACCAGTCTAAGCAAGGGCGAGACGGTCTCTACTAAAAATAAAAATTAGCTGGGCATCCCGGCATGTGCCTGCAGTCCCAGCTACTTGAGAGGCTGAGGCAGGAGGATTGCTTAAGCCCAAGAGTTTGAGGTTGCTGTGAGCTGTAATGACGCAATGTACCATACCCAGAGTGACAGAGTGAAACTCTTTCTCAAAGAAAAAAAAAAAAAAAAACTCTGAAAGATAATCACAAGCCAAAACATGAGTTTGAAAGAATGAGGATGTACTTTCAGAATAAAATATAACTCGCAAAAAGTGTCAAAGTGAAATGTTGTAGATTAACTAGTAAACTTAGTATTTAAGAAAATTGACGTTTCTTACTTAATAACCTAATAGATCCATCATGTCCCCATTAGCCTACAGAAGCTTATCAGTCCTTCTCTTTATGATCACTCCATGATTCTTGAGACATTTTCTTCTCTCTCTCTTTTTTTTTTTTTTTTTTGCAGTTTTTGACTGGGGCTGGGTTTGAACCCGCCACCTCCGGCATATGGGGCCGGCACCCTACTCCTTGAGTTCTTTGGCCATCTTTTTCCCTCTGCTTCCTGTCTGTCTGCTCTTTCTGGTCTTGAGATCTTTGCGGTTCTCTATCTTCAGGCCTGGACTTCTCTTTCTTCCCCCTTTTTATGGGTTGAATTCAAATTTGTAGGCTGAATTCTTAATCCTGAGTACTTTAGAATATGACTTTATTTGGAGGCAGGGTCTTTGCAGAGGTAATTGATTAAGGCAAGTTCATACTGGAGTGGGGTGGGTCAGTCCAGTGTGACTGGTGTCCTTATAAAGAGGGGAGACTGGACATAGACACACACATGTGAAGATGAAGGTGGAGATTGGAGTGATTCCTTTGGCAAGGAACTCCAAAGATTGTCAGGAAACTGCCAAAGGCAAGGAGAGAGACAGGAACTAGATTCTCTATCCCAGGTCTCAGAAGGAACAAGCCTGCTGGCATCTTGATCTCAGACTCTGGGCTCTAGAAAGGAGACAGTAAATTTCTGTTGTGTGGGCTTGGCGCTTGTGCTCAGAGGCCACATACACTGGGGCTGGTGGGTTTGAACCTGGTCAGCGCCTGCCAAACAACAATGACAACTACAACAACAACAAAAATAGCCGGGCATTGTGGTAAGTGCCTGTAGTCCCAGCTACTTGGGAGGCTGAGGCAAGAGAATCACCTAAGCCCAAGAATTTGAGGTTACTGTGAGCTATGACGCCACAGCACTCTACCACGTGTGGCATAGTGAGACTCTCTCAAAAAAATTTTTTTTGGTGGGGGGCAGAGCCTGTGGCTCAGTCAGTAAGGCGTCGGCCCCTTATACCGAGGTGGCGGGTTCAAACCCAGCCCCAACTGAGCATTGTGGCAGGTGCCTATGGGAGGCTGAGGCAAGCAAATTGCCTAAGCCCAAGTGTTGGAAGTTGCTGTAAGCGGTGTGACGCCACAGCACTCTACTGAGGGTGATAAAGTAAGACTGTCTGTACAAAAAAAAAAAAAAATTTCTGTTGTGTAAGCCCCCTGGTTTGTGGTATGTTGCTGTGGTGGCCATACCTAACTAATGCACCGTTCTACTCTCTCCCCAGACTAGTGGGTCTCCAATGCTTTGGTCTCAGGGCCTCTTTACACTGTTAAAAATTTTTGAGATCAGGAACTAGGCAAGGATGTCCCCTCTCACCATTCCATTTCAACATTGTGCTGGAAGTCCTAACTGATGCTGTAAGAAAAGGAAATAAAAGGTATACCTATTGGGAAGGGAGAAATAAAACTATATTTACAGATGAATTAATTGTCTATATAGAAAATTTGAAAGAATTAACAACAAAGAAAACCCTCCTGGACTAATTTTTGTATAGCAAATCCCCTTTCCCCCTACCTGCCCAGAAAGAAGGCCCACCAGAAACAGTTTTCTTTTACCTGGCATGGCCAGCAATGCACCTTCACAGTCCTACCTTGGGAATATATCAGTTCTCTAGCCCTATGTCATATTTAGTTTGCAAGGATCTCAATCACCTTTCCCTTCCACAAGATACCACATTGGTCCATTACACAGAAGACATTGTGCCAATTGGACCCAAAGAGCAAGAAGTAGCAACTATTGCAGACCTTTTGACCTTTTTTATAGAGACAGAATCTCACTTTATTGCTCTCGGTAGAGTGCTCTGGCATCACAGCTCACAGCAACCTCTGACTTCTGGGGGCAGGTGATTCTCTTGCCTCAGCCTCCCGGGTAGCTGGGACAGCAGGCACCCACCACAATGCCCAGCTATTTTTTTTTTTTTTTTAGCTGTTTGGCTGGGGCCAGTTTCAAACTCACTACTCTCAGTATATGGGGCCGACGCCCTACCCACTGAGCCACAGGTGCTGCCCTATTATGGACTTTTTGATGAGATATTTGGGGGTCAGAAGAGAAATAAATCAGACTAAAATTTAGGGACCTTCTACTTCAGTGAAATTGCTAGGGATCTAGTAGTATGAGGCATGTTGAAATATCCCTTATAAGATGAAGGATAAGAGCCTCTTTGGAATGGGAGGCAATATATTTCCCATTTGGGTGTGTTACTCCAGCCCATCTACTGAGCACTCAAGAGCTGCTCATTTTGGGTGGCGCCTGTGGCTCAAAGGAGTAGGGCACCAGCCCCATATGCCGGAGGTGGCAGGTTCAAACACAGCCCCGGCCAAAAACTGCAAAAAAAAAAAAAAAAAGCTGCTCATTTTGAGTGGGGCCCAGAACAAGAAAAGACCCTGCCAATAAGCTGAGGCTGCTGTGCAGACTGCTCTGCTGCTTGGGCTGTATGTCCCCACAGTTCCAACAGTGCTTGAAGTGGTAGAAACAGATAGGGCTGTCACTATCTTGGGTCAGCCCCTATAAATGAATCGCAGCACAAGCCCTTGGATTTGGGAAGAAAGCATTGCTGTCCTCCGAAAGTAATGACTCTCCTTTTGAGGAATAGTTCTTAGCCTGCTGCAGGGCCTTGGTAGAAACTGAATGTTTGATCATGAGCTACCAAGTTACCTTGAAACCTGACCTTCCCCATATGATCTGGGAGTTACCTCACTCATCCATCCGTAAAGCTGGGTGTGCACAGCAAGATTACATCAGCAGATAGGAATGGTATGTGTGTGATAGAGCCTGAGCAGGTAAGTTACAGGACAAAGTGGCCCAAATGCTGATGGTTCTTAGTTCTACTACACTGGCTTTTCTCTACCAGCCCACACCTGTAGCTTTATGGGGAGCACTGTATGGTCAACTGGCAGAGGAAGGCAAGATTAGGGCCTGGTTTGCAGATGGCTTTGCACCATAGTCAGGTACCATCTAAAGTGGACAGCACTGCACTTCAGCCAGGACAGTGGTGAAGAGAAATCTCAACAGACAGCACTTTGGGCAGTGAACCTGGATGTGTACTTTGCTTGGAAGAAGAAAGGACCAGTTGTGTAACTCATGGGCTATAAGCCAATGGTTTGGCTGGTTGTTCAGGTACTTGGAAAGAACATGATTGGAAAACTGATGACAAAGGAATTTGGGGTCAGGTGCAAGGGCTTGTGCCTATAATTCCAACACAGTGGGAAGCCAGGGCAGAATTGCTTGAGGCCAACTTGAGCAACATAGGAAAAAAAAAAAAAGGATATGTTTGTATGTGTGTATGTATATCTATATAATGTATTTAAAAGTATTTTTTAAAAACAAAGAAATTTGGGGAAGAGGTATGTGGGTAGACCTCTCTAATTGGTGGACAAAGGACATGAAGATTTTCCTGTGTGGGCGGCTCCTGTGGCTCAGCGTCTAGGGTGCCGGCCCCATATACCGAAGGTGGCGGGTTCAAGCCCGGCCTCGGCCGAACTGCAAAAAAACAAAAAAATAGCCGGGCGCTGTGGCGGGCGCCTGTAGTCCCAGCTACTAGGGAGGCTGAGGCAAGAGAATCGCT
>CAUYON010204263.1:0-23140 GCA_963573935.1 Arctocebus calabarensis | reverse complement strand
CTAAGCCCTGGTGTGGGTGGTTGGTGTGTGGTGTCTTGCCAGCGCATTTTCCGGCGGTAAATAATTTGTCAATCAATCTCAACAAAAAATGGACGGACGCCGGGGCGCGCGGGCGGCAAGGAAAGTCTTAGGAGAAAAAGCTCATTGGTTAACCATTTATGGGGGTGTGAGCGCAGATATGAAATCTCAGGGCAGTAGGAAGAGGCAGAAAAGGGGAGCAGGTTGGGAAAGGAGGAAAACTAATGTTCTGTATTATTGAGATAACAGTGGCTTCAGACACCTGTCGCTGGTTCCTTGGTTCTAGGGCCCTTTCAGGACAGGCTTTAGGGAACCACTTTGCCTTTGGGGAGAGGCAGTGGGTGGTGTGTAAAGGGTGAGGAAATCCTTCCGTTCTCTCACGGATCCAAGTTTAACCAAGTACCCAAGTGGTTAGCACTCTGAGCTATTGCAGCTCCCGTCCCCCTGTGGAGACCCTGTGGATCTGTGAATACTTCTGTTGGTGTTATTCTGTCCCTCCCATCAGTCAAGGGAAGCTCCACCTCATGGCTTTGGACACTGCACCTTACCTGAGACCGGGTCCTAGGCCTCTAGCAGGTTTGCGTCTCCCACCGGCTACGGAGGGTTCAGGGAGAGCCATGTCTGAGCCTAGTCTGTACAGCTGAGCCAGCTGCTTGGAGTTTTCCATTGAGCACCCAGGAGGCAGGTGGGACCAAGCATACCTAAGGAGGTATATAAGTTGGTCTGGCTATGAATAGACTTCTTAATATGCCTAGTATAGAAGTAGGGTGCAAATTAGAAAATGACATTTATTATCTACTGCATGCTAGGCTCTATATAAAGCTTTCCCCCCCACATATGTTACCTAATAAGTATGGAAATTTTCGTGTTAGTATGATTTAAATAAATGTGTATCTATCAATATTTTTTAAGTCACAGAAGGTACTTCTCCATCTCATATTTCCATAATCTCATTTAACTTAGTCAAAACTTTCAAATCCTTCCAGAATTAATTGTCTCGCTCCTATTAATTGTTTGGGGATTCGATGCTACATGGGGCCTGGCCTTTCCCTGCTAGTGCTCCCAGCTAACTCTGGGAACCTGAAGCTTGTGCTGTTTGGACACGCTGTCATATCTGCTGATTTCTACCAGCAACAAACCACCTCAACTTCTAAAAGTTCCTGTATCTGACCTTTATCCTTATTTTTACCTCTTCCACCTCACCCCTTCCCCTCAGATGCCCTGGGAGTTCCAGCAAGACTGATCTCTCCAGCAGTGGCTTCCCCCATCCCTGCCCCCTGTCTCCCTTTGCCTGGAGACTGGCAGTCAGCCCTTCTTCCCTCTGTCCTGTAGTTTCACCTCTCCTGTTCTGCTGGATTATTTCTCTGATGGCTGTGGGAGACCTACTTCATTGTTTATCACAATTCCCCTCTCCTCGCAATCACTCTGTTGCTTCTTCTTGCCACCATACTGGAGTCCAGATTTTATCAGTGTTCATCTCCTGCCAACTTGCTGCTCACCTATAGCCTTGGGAAGTGAGTCTTGATGTTTGTTATTGTCCCACCTACCCCACCTTGCTGATGATTGGTCTAGGGTGGGCATATGACATTATTGTGGCCAATGGGGAAAGTTCCCTAAGTGATTCTGGGAAAATTGTCCTCACTTCAAAAGGAAGGATTTAATATTTAACAGTTGCTTTTTTCATCTTCTTTTTACTGCTTTTTACAAACAGCAAATGATGTTTGTCATCTGCCCCACATGCCTTTTGAAGCTGTTCTCAGTAAGGTCAAAATAACCATTCAATGGATAAAACAGCTGACAGTTTTTAATCCTTATCTGGCTTGACCCCTTCATTTTCTTGTTGACCTGTCTCCACATGACATACCTTTCCTTGGATTCAATTAAAGAGATTCTCCTGCTTCACTTCCTATCTTTCTGGTTACTCTTCAGACTTTTGTAAAAAGGGTTTTGGAATATTTCAAACAAACTTAAAGTGTATAAAACTAATATAACAGACACCTGTGTTTTTACCAGCTAAATTGTAACAGATGTTAAGTTCTAGTCATATTTACTTGTTTTGTAATTTCTTGCATTCCATCATCTTTTATCTGTCCTTAAGTTACCTTCTCCATAGTTCTTCTCCTACTTTTATTGCTACTACTTTTTTTTTTTTTCACTTTTGCCTTCCTGATCAATTGTATCCATACACTCCTGGCTTTCCATAGATTTCTCCATCTGAGACTAAATTCAAAACCTATAAATCTTAGGAATCTCCACAAAGATATTTTGTAGGTACCTTAAATACATACAATATATTCTTCCGTCTAGTGTTTGGGACTGCTAAAGTTTAGCAACACAACAGGAGCTATGTTGCGGAAAAGGAGTGACCCTGAAGGGACAATATTCTTTATTAAAAGTTGCAGAGACTTCACAATGGCTGTCATTCTGAGGAGAGGCAACACATATTCTCTTGAGCATAGCTGTTCATTTCAGAGTCTTAAAGCAGAGAGGTTATTGATGTTTTATACCTGAGCCTGGATCATTTGGAGCTCTTTATCTTTATCAAATGAGTCAGTTTATGGTCACACAACAACCTAGCTGTGAAATACTCAGAGTACGGAGACTTTCTCACAATCCTCTTTTGTCAGTCAGCTTCTGCTGGACTGAGACCACAAGCTTCTTTCTGATGGGACCAGAGTAGCAAAACCGTGTTGCTCGATGCGCAGTATACATTCAGCCGGTGCTTATTGGATGTTTACCACATGGTGTTAGGCACTGTTCTGGGTGGTATAAACAGGGATCTCCATGAAGTTGAAATTCTACTGAGGAAGGTATGTCCTTAATAAAATCATCACTCAAATTTTAAAATATATCCATGGTAACTGAATTAAAGAGCTATGGATATAGAAAATAAGTGACCTAATGTAATTTAGGGATGGCCATGGAAGACTTGAGAGTGGACTGAAAATCTGATGATTAACTTCATGATAACCAGGGAACCCACGCGGTGGGGTGGTAGGGGACTTTCCAAGAGGAAAAAATATATGCAAAGTCTCTGTGATAAAATAGTATCTAACAGGGCTGTATTCTCTCTTTTATTTTGAATTCTCAAAGTACACATCTAAGAAATTTAGGTTTTGTGAGTATGTGAGGAAAAAAAGTGATGAATATGCTATCTTAAGTTTCTTTCTCTTTTTGTGGAATTATAGGTATTTTAGCCTATTGAAGATTGTAAAATTATAAAAATAATTTACCTTTGTTTAATTAAACATGATTATATATTACAAACTTATTTTACCATGAAACCTTTTTCTTTTCCTCTGCATCAACACTTACTCATCTGGAATAAAATTAATGCTCCCAATAGATAGACAACCAAAATACCCAACCTTGGGGCTACATTGTTTTAGGGATCAGTGATAACTTGGCCTTTCAATGTACCAGGTGACTGGCCAGAACTGTGGCTGAGCAGCTTCACACAGTAGAGAAAGCAGTTAGATCTGCAGGTGTCTGCCCTAGTTACACAATACTCAGGGTCTTTGGTGAGAATGGCATTAACCAGTCATTTTAGCATAATTTCCTGGGACACATAGGAAAGTCTGTTGTCTTCCTGCTTTGGTCACAAATCTCTAATCTACACCAAGAGCCGGCAACTTCTTTCTGAAAGTGTCAGTGAATATATTAGGCTTCTGGGCATGTGGATGCTATTTGAACTACTCAACTCTGCTACTGTAGTGTTGAAAAGTAGCCACTGGCAACAGATACATTTATGGGTGTAGCCACATTCTAATAAAAATGTGTTTGTAAAACCAGGGAGCCCACCAGCAGCATATAGTTTGCCAACATTAGTTCTATACTGTTTCTGGAAGAAATTTGCGGTGAAATTCCTTCACTTTTTCTCCCTTTCTTTCTTTTTTCTTTTCTTTCTTTCTTTCTTTTTTTTCTTCTTTTAGATAGAGACTCACTCTGTTTCCCAGGCCAGAGTGCTGTGGCATCAGCCTAGCTCACAGCAACCTCAAACTCCTGGCTTTACCAGTCCTCCTGCCTCGGCCTCCCAAGAAGCTGTGACTATAAGGCACCCACCACAATGCCTGACTCATTTTTTTTATTTTTGGTACAGACTTAGTCTCACTCCTGCTCAGGCTGGTCTCAAATTCCTGAGCTCAAGAGATCCTCCTGCATCAGTCTGCAGGAGTGCTGTGATTATAGGTGTGAGCCACCATGCCCAGGCAGGTTTCTAATGCCATTTTGCACCTCTATCACAGTTTCATGCTACAACCACACTTTCCTTGTGGAATACACATTATAATGTGACAACATTCACTTTCCTCCTGAAGGGTAGTGAATATTGTGTGAAGGATTCCACAGGGGTTTGTCGGAGCAGGCTATTCTCACCTGTGTTTTCTTAGATAGCTTTGTGTGTGTCTATGAGTGATTCAACTTTGTGGAGACCAGATGTGATTTTACAAAGGTGATTCGAAAGTTAGCTGACATTTTTGGTTACAAGAGCAGATTTTAGTATCTATGTGACTGTAAGCCACAACCATATAATGGTCCTGTGCTTGTTTCTTCAATCATCTCGTTGTGAGATCTAGAATTGGAGTTGGCACTTGTCTCAGTAGAGATCATGCAAAGCTAAGAAAAAAAAAACTCACCAAAATACATACATACATATAATAAACTCACTATCGGCACTTCCTTAAGCTCTAGGAACAACTTTTATGTAGCGGTTACCAGCTATCTAACCTGCAACATGCATTTGCTTTATTCACAGCTAATCATATGATATGATTCCAGGCTTGTATAATCTTCACTGACCCTGGCTGTACCCTAAGTGCTATGGCAGAGGCTTATTAAGACTCAGACCTGAGGGAACTGCATGGTAAGGTCAGCCACCGGGTTAGCCATACCTGATTTCCCTTTAGATCTTGTTCATTTATATTCATAACCAAAGTCCTCAGGGATGATTGCAGTGAGTGCTGTAGCTGCTTTCTACCTTCGCCTTGCCTTTATGCCATTCCCAGTCCTCCACTCCATCTCAGAGTCTTGGGTCGCAGTTCTGTTTTCGCAGCCAGTTTCTGTGTATGTTTGCCTTTTAGGCTGTTAGAAAAATAGAGCCCAGGTGATCTCATGTACTCAGGGCCCACGGTAAGGATGAGGAAACAGCACTGCTTCTGGGCTCATGCCTTCTGAGGACGCTGATTCTCTCTGTTGGTCTCATGATCTCTTTCTCTGTATTTCACCTTCAAAATGCAAGGTGAACGTTATCATTCAGGATAATCACCATTTGATACAGAGCACCAGTATTCTTTAGTGTTTAGATTAGACATGTCTACCCTGTCCAAAGAAACAGTTTTCTGGAAAGCACATGATTTTCATAAAAGGTAAGTTGAAGCTGCTTTTCTAAGAAGGAGGCACCACTTGGCAGTGTTATTCGCTGATTCTTGCAGGCACACCAGTTAGGCTATAGGAACATAGGAGGTGAAACTACAGAAGGAATTTTAAAGTGAGAAAAAAAGAATAAAAATTTCAAGTAAGCAATTATAAATGGTGGCAGTGGCAGTCACCAGTAGCATAACTAAATGCAGAGCATGTACTTGAACTCTTTGTAAAATCTGACATTGTTAAAGCTGTCTCTTTCCCTTGATTTTCTTATTTTCTATATCCTCACATTCTCATGTTAGGTTTCTTCTTCTCAACTCATCTTTACCCTCTCTGGATCCCATATATCCAGTTACTGAGCATATCATGATTAGCTGAATCTCTCTTGAATTACAGTCTCCTAAATTTGGCATTTAGCTGGGCATCACTATCGACTTAGATGCAAAGAACTTGAACTCAGTATAGAATAAATTGTAACAAAACTGTGTTTCTCATCGTTCTTTATAAACCAGTGGTTCTCAGTAGGGGGTGGTTTCATCTTTAGGCGCTGTCTAGAGACATTGCCATGACTAGGGTCAGGGGTGTGTGTTGCTGGATTCTAATGATAGAGGTAAAGGATGGTGATAACAGCTTGCAAGGGCAGCACCCACAGTCTCTTAGAATAAAAAAGAAAATTATAGCCCAAAGTATCAATAGTCTCAACACTTAGCAACCGTGCTATAAACCTCTTTCACATGTTTCTATTCTGTGTGGAAATAGCATAATGATATACCAGGTCACATAATCCAGAAATCTATAAGTCATAGGTGGTAGTTACGAGGGAGGCCTTGGAGTAGGCATCCTGTATCAGAATCCTTCCACTGCCACTTACCAGCTGTGTGACCTTTGTCAAGTCACCTAATCTGGAGAACTTCCTTATCTTTAGGGGAGATAATAAGAATCCCTCATTCACAGATTGTAATGAGGATTAAATGGGTTGGTGCAGGTCAGGGGTTTAGAATAGCATTTGGCCTTAATAAATATCATTTATTATTATTTTCATCACTTACTCACACTCCTTCTCTAGTACTCCAAATTTGTAATCTACTTGTTATTACGTGTATTCAAATTTTATTCACAGAAAACCAGAACAAACGACTAGTATGAAATGAGTGTAATCCAATGAAAAGTATTTGTAAAGAGTTAAGTAAAAGTCAACTAATAAGTCCTATGATAATAGTCTTATTTTTTTCTATTCATTATTATTTACTATTAATTTGGGGTATAATTTTGTAGTTTCTGTCCCCAGACTTATTTTGCAATTTTTTTTGTTTCGTAGAGGTTTGCTGCCAGAATATTAATAACATGAGAGATGTGAATTAATCTTTTAAGATTAAAACATTCCAGGCAACTGGCTATGTGTCAGCAAGATGATTCCCAGAGTGTCATGGACTCATGGGCAATCGTTAACATTCTGTAATATATTCCTCAATAAAGAAAGAGCTGGGTACAAATTTTGGCCCATATTTTGCCACCTGACATAAGAATTACTGTGGTACCTAGAAATATGCATTCCGTTATTTTCCTTGTAATCACATTGCTTGATTGGTGGTTTTCTGTTACTTTTACATTTATTATATTTTTTCAGTGTGACTAAAGAAAGTCGCCTGTTATTTTTTCCTTCTGTGCATTATTACTAGACATGGATGCTTAATATTTGATATAGGCACTCGGCCAAAAACCACCAGACCATGGGTGAACTTGAGAGCTGACCAGGGACCTGATGTTGATGCTATTTTATTTCAATGACAGCAAATGATCAATTTAACATTTCTGAGATTAATGACTATTTTCTTGGTGTTAAAAGGCCATCTGTGACAGTTTGCATTTTAATTCTGTAACACTTAATATATTTAGCAATAAAAGTATAGGTTTAAATAAAATAAATAGCATTTTGAAAATACATTATGCTCTAAAATTTAATCTACTTTAAAATTGTTATAAACTCTTTGAACTATCTCTCTGATGATGCCACATAAATTGTCAAAAGCAAAAAACAAAAAAAAAGGAAAAAAACAAAGTGTTGTGGAAAGTGGCAATCTGTTTTTAAAGCAACTGGAAGAATTATGAGCACTGCATAAAATCAAGAAGTCTTGCTAATTACGCATTAGGCCTCACAATTTGAAGGATTTAGGGCAGATTAATTTAACTTAAAACTCATCCCTCATGCCCTATAGTCTAATCCCATGAGCATGATTCTCTTGTTTTTAAGTTAGTATTTCTCAGATTTAATCACAGTAATGGAGTGTCTTGTATGCTGTTTTAATTTATTTTCCTTATGCAACCTGCAGTATAAGTGAGATCTAATACATAGTATGGATACCAATAATAGTAGTCTTATTAATATATTTGGCACCATTTATTTGGGTTTTTTCTCTTTTGTTAATTTGAAACAATGTCTTTTAGTGTCTGGGAACACTTTGAGAACTGTCAAACTTTTCTTCTGCCAGCCTTCAAAGGTCAAGACTAGCTGTGACACCTAAAATTCAAATGTAATTAGTTTGAGATTTAAAGGGATTGTACGCCAATCTTCTAGTAGCTTAGAAGTGACGTAGTACGTAACCTTTGGTAGACCCAAGAGACATTCAGGTAGAAATGAAGATAAATACAAAAATATAGCCCACCACATATGCTGCCTTTCAATTTTTTCCCCATGATTTGGATTTTAGAGTTCGTATTTTTGCACTTTCACTTTATTTTAAGGAAAACTTCCCTGATAGCCTCCTAGCACCAAGTTGATATTGTCATTTAAAGGCTAGCTCGTGTGATATATACTTGGATCATTAAATTGAAGGACTTGTACAGTTGTGATTTTTAATGAAGCATGTTTGAATCATTATGCTAATTTACAAAGCACTAGAATCAAATCAAGTGATCCAAGTTTTCATGATTGCTATCATGTGTTCCTAACCCCCCTCTGCCACCCTCACAATTTGCTGCATGTCCAAGTCTTCCTTACGAATGTGTTTGGAAACGGGTATTAATCAATGCTCAGTATTAGGAAAAACAATTTGAGGCGCCTAATGCACTTTCTGTTATTTCCCCATAGTGGACTCCAAGTGAATGTGAAGGTAATATTATTCTGCCACGCTCTTGCCTAAATATCGCCTACAATCAATACTGCATTCTGCCTTGACAGAAAGCTGAATTTTTATCTGTTAAATGCGTGAGCTTGGGGCAGTGATGTGTCTGAAGTGGTTTAAATCTGAAATGTGATGTGCTGCACAGAGAGTTGATTGACATCTTTGTTTATTGAAAAGTATTACATGAACAACAAAACCCAGGCAGGGGCAGAGCACTCCCCTGCAAAATGCAGCTGTGTTATTTTTCAATCCTATGTGCTCTGCCCCTTTGAAGCTTGTCTGATGTAATAAAGCCAGAGGATATAAAACCAACAAGAATCTTCTTGATTCAACACTCAAAAATTTAGACAAGGATGACTTTTTCTTTTTTTTTTCTCAGAGTAAATTCTTTCCCATAAAACTCTCCCTGGCATTCTAGGAGGATATTTACTTCTGAAAAGCTGTTACATTTTAACATAGTGTTCTTATGTTTATAAACCTGAATATAAATTCAGAATTATTTAATAAGAAAACAAATTGGAGAAGGTTGAATGTTTTTAATGTATCCTCTATAAATGAGAAAAAGGACATTAATGACACTAATCTAAGAGCACTAAACAGGCAGAATAAGAAATTAAGTTCCCTTTAAATTTTATGTTAGAATAATTATCCCCCTCAATGTAATTTGCCCATGTTTTATTAAAGCTTTATTATGTCAAGGTAAATAGAGGTTAATGCTGCTGTTACTTCTTCCAATGAAGTATTATCTTTAATCTTGCTTTAATAAAATAGTGGTAAATTGCACAGTAGGGGTAATCACCATGGGCTAATTTAGAGAGTTGTAAAATCCTTTACTAAGTATACACTGTAGTTAAAAATAGAAGTAGTCTTAAGAAAACAATTTGCAATGTAACTTGGAGGAAATTAAGGATATTACTATTCATAATTTTAATTGTTTACTTAATTAAGTAGATGTTTATTGAGTACCTACTATGTGTAAAGCATTGTTCCGGCTACATCAACAGTATGAAAGTATACAAATGTGGACTTTCGCTCTAAGGAGCTTGTGATTAAGTCCTTGGGCAAATACATAAAAACAAATAACTATTGACTATGAAGCCTGCCATAACAGAGGTAGAAACATTGCAGCTATGGATGTTCAGAAAAGAGAAAGTTCTCTTTAGGCAGGGGGATTGAGAGGTGGTCAAACTAACTGAGACCTGAAGAATGGTATAAAATGCGACAGGTATTGTCATTAGAGTAGGTAGAAAAATGATAAAAGCCCAGGACTTGGGTCAAGTAGCACCAGGTGTCCTATCAATACTGTGTTGCCTGTTCACTCAGAGCTGAATCTTGTTCTCAAAGACCAGTTGGAGACCATTGCAACAAGCCAGTGAGAAAGGGAGCTTGCTCACACTGAAGCCAGTAGATTCTCCAGATGGAGCATTCTTATCTGTAAAAGAAATTTTTCACTGTGTTTTATATGTACACCCACACCTGTAGAATCTCACAAATTACCAAATTAATCAACTGTATACTTATGAAACATGTTTCCATATGTAAATGTGGAACAGAAAATGGACTTTTACAAAATAAAAGCAGAAATCTTAACTTTTTTTTCTTCCCTCCATAGATCTTGTGTTCTTTGAAAACTATTATGATAGCGGTAGTTGTAAGAACAGAAGAGAATTATAATATAAAAGAACAGAAGAAAGAACTATAAATCCAAAGTGTAAGATTTAGTAGAGAGAAGAGCCAACTAAGGATCTGAGCCTGCAGGATTGGGAGAATAGTGTCATTAATAGAAAGAGATAAAAAAACAGAGTTTAGGAGTAAAAATGTGAAACATGGATTAGAATGTGGTGAGTTGGAATTTCTGGTGTAATATCACTATGAAAGGTGGAAAACAATTAGAAGTTAACATTCAGAGTTCAAGAAATGGTTACTGCTTTAGTTGTTCAGAAATACCAAATAATCAAATAAACTAAACAAGTAATAAAATTAAAACAGAGATGATCAACTATTCAAAGGTATATGTTCAAGTTAAATAAATACTTATTCAATGTTATTTTCTGTTTACCAAAGAAAACAAATTAGATAAGAACTTTTGGAGTCATTGAGTGTGCAGGGAAGGGCTGAAGACTTAAATGGGTCATTGTCATGAAGATTAGTGACACACTAATTTAGGTTCAAGCCCTCCCTTAAGTTGGAGCCCAGTCCTGTGTGTTGAGCTTCATTCGTGTTCCTCTTGGCAGTGTGTCAGAGAGAGGCGTTGTTTGAGAATATGTAGTTTTGCCTTCTGGTGTTTTCCATTCTCAATTTTAAATGGAAGCAGCTTCTGTAAGGGAACAAATCGTTTAACATCTTTGGTAAATCACATTTTTTGAGGGTGGAGCATGAAATGGGATGTGAGCAAAGTACAAGACATGCCCAGGATGCTCTGTCTTCGGGGAGTCTCCTGTCCAGCCAGCCTCCCAGACCCCGTCCACTTTGTGTCTTAGTCATTCTAGCCTGTTCCAATGTTGTCTTCATTTTTCTTTATCAGAAACTCTGAAGTTCTTTAAGGTCGTATCTTCTACTTTGCTTCCCTGTTCCCCCGTTCCAAAACTATTATTGCTGCAAACTCTTGAGGCTTTCTATAAGGCATGACAGTGGTTACTGGCGTCATTAAAAATTTCACAAAACATCAAATGCTTACTTTTCTTTTTAGACACACCTAAAGAGCCATCACTACTGTCACAAATGTCGTTTCAACCCCGCTGCTCTGGTGAAGTGCTATTCCTTACCTCTGAGCTCCAGTGCCACTGAACAGCATGTCTGCTTGCCAGACCTCACACTGGGAAGGTCTGAACAACACGTGGCTCTCCTTTGCCTCTCTGAAGTTTAAGAGTGGCCTTAGCTCCTTCAGCCTGGAACTGTAGTCACTCTTTGAAAAGAAAAGATTTAAGCAGTCCTTACAAGGACTTAGAAAGTTTCTGTAGAATTATTCAGAGATGAACACAAAGGGTAGAGAAAATCAAATGTAAATGATGTTCTCCTTTAATTTTCCTGTGGGTTGTATTCTAAAGCAAACAACCGTACACTGGATGACTTTTGCAGATGATGAGCTGTTTCCTCGTGTCTTTCACAAGCCTCTGTGACAGTAAGGGGTATCTAAAGCTCTGAGTGAAGATCTGAAGCTGTTATTAAAATGGAAATATTCAAAGCAGGCAGGGTTCTGTGAGTGTCTGTTCTGCCGACACATTAATGAATTTGAAAGGATATTAAAGCTTAACACAGAAGGGAAATTGTTCTAATGGCAAAATGTAAAGCTGCTTACCAGAATTACACCTAGACCTCTCTGTCTGCGTCCTAAAACATCTCTTCTCTCATAGCACTGAGAGCAAAGCTGCATGTTGGCTTGAGTGCTTTTACAGTTTTGTACAATTTTCTTATTTGAAGTTCTTAGGGTTCTTAAATGCAAAACTTTTCTTCTTGTTTGTATTTTTGTAGAGCCAATGGACTGTACTTCTCAACCTGTGAGTGTACCATGTTTTGTGTGGAAAGATTACTTGAATTTGTGTGGAACGGTTACTTTTCTATGACAGTAGATAATGACCTTCATTTAACAGAAACTATTGGATAAAAGGGCCCATGTCATGTACTAGAAGTAGGAGAGGAGAGACCTGGTGAAAACCTAAGTCCTCACCAAGAAAATTGCATGTTTATGTTTGCATGGAAGAATATGAGCCCATTTACACATAAAAGGGTGGAATCCACTCAATAAACAGTTTTTCTTAAGCAGAAAAACAGGTAATGGTTGGCCAAGCCAGTGGTGTGGGGACTGGAGTCTTTTTGTAGCCTAGACGAGTCACTATTAATGTTATAGTCTTGATGGTTTTCTAAATACCACAGAGTAATGGAGAGTAGTTTTGATTCTTTTTGTCCTTCAAGATACTGTCCCAAATCAAATATTCCAGAACATGTCATGAAGACAAAATGAGAGAACAAAAACTGAAAATATTTCTCTGGCTTTACTTTAAGATGCTATATGGGAAAATAGAATACAAAATAAGGTATCTGTCCTTGAGGAGATTATAATTCATCTAAAGGCATGAAATACATGTTGTAATGCAAGAATACTGGTCATTAAGCCAAAAAGACCCTAAAAACTGGTCTTTCTACCTTGTGAAACACTTCTGGAGTAGAAAGATTTTATCTGAAATTATAGTATCCTTTGGAAAAGACTTTTTGTGAAGCACAGATACACACACAAAGCTTTGCTTAACAACAGAAAAGTTGGGGTAAAGCAGAGTCTGAATTCACAATTTTCAGTATGCTCCAAGTAATACCCCCAAGTTGGCATTACAATATTTGTAAGGTACACAAGAAGCTCTGAAGCTTCATTATTCCTTAAGTCTTGAAAGAAGGGATATGTCCTCTTGGTTGAATCAAGAAGTAATTTCGATGGTGTTTTATATTGAACAAAAGAAAATAATTGATAATTATGTTTGTTTGAATTTTCTTCCTCCCAGCACTTTGATCTACTATCGATCCTTATTATGCCTTTCCAAATAGATAGTGTCCCTATGGACTTCATCTTAGAAAGGTACTATAGCATAATAGTTAAATCTTTGGGCTTTATAACTACACAGAACTGATGCAAATCCTAGTTTTTCCATTTGTATTTATAAATATTAACTCAGACTTCAGTTTTGTTAACCATAGAACAGGAATAATAGTAACCATATTCCAGAGTTGTTATAAGGATCGGATGGAATAATTTGTGTGTGTATACACACACACACACACACACACACACACACATATAAATTATATATGTGAAGTACTCAATATTTTTAATCTCTCTTTCTCTCTCTATATGTATGTAAAGAATACCAGTTTTAATTATTTCATAAAACATATTTTTATGTATTATGATATTCTTGTTTTGTTCAAAAGAAAAAGTAGCTCCAGAATAAAACAGATGGGAAGTAGAAGAAACACAGAAAGTATGGAACAAGTAGAAAACATAAATGTTAACTGACTTTCCAGTCAAAAAACAGATTTCCCTACTGTTAAAATTCAGCTGTGTGTGCTGTATGTATTCAGTGTGCTTACACGAGACACACTGGCAATTCATGGACAGTTAAACATATGACTCAAAGAAGGCCAAAAGATGTAGCAGATAATGTCTAATTGATACCCGTGTTTCAAGTTCTTGGTCTTGGTGATCTGAAGAATGAATCCGCGGACCACAGGATCAGTGGTAAGACAGGGTTTATTCACAGAAACAAAACTTACAACTTACAAAAAACCCAAAGCTCCTGGCAGAGAGAACCCAGGAGGGGAATAAATTCTCCTGCTCTTTCTTCCAGGTGTGTCCTCCCGGATTTTGTAGTCCTAGGGTGTTGTTTTGCTGGAACTCAATGTTGACTTTCAGGGTGTGGATCTTCCTCAGTTACAGCCAGTTGTCCAATCAGCCAGCAAGGTGCAAAACTCTCAAGGCCTGGAAACTCACATGAGGAGACAGCAAGGCGCCATCCTGAAATTGACCAGCCAGAAGTGCGCAGGGAGGAGACAGCAAGGTCCTAGTGTCTCCTGGCAGGTGTCCTGTCCTTCCAACAACCCCAGCAGCATCAACAGTACTAGGACTAAAGCAGCAGGTCATGATGCCACGTTGTCCTGCATCATGATCCCATGAAAGTTGTTGGAAAATATTAATTTTAGGTACAATGGAAAAACAGCAAAAACGATCGTAACAGATAAAGAGGGTGATTTCATGATGACAAAAGTTTCAAGTCACAGGCAAACAAAAATCCTAATTGTTATGCATTTAATAATATAACCTTAAAGTACAAAAGGAAAAATTGGCAAAAATACAAATAAAACTGACCAGTCTATCTTGTTATTGAATAAATAGCTGAGTAAATGATAAATTAGGCAAATGAAAGATTAGTAGTATGTTAAAATTTGTACAGTCCAAGTACAAATTCAGTCTCAGGGACAGACATTGAAAAGTACTTCACTCATTAGTTGTGACCTTCGCATTATTTTTAAGTGCATTTACAACATTTGTGAAAAATATGTACTGGGCCATAAAAATTAACTTTGACAAATTTCTGAGGTCAGTGACATGAAAACCACATTTTTTGACTGCAAAGTAATTAGGTTAGTATAATAATTAACAACCAAATAAGAATAAAAGCAAATCTCCAAATAATTTATAATGGATGTTATAAAGTACTCATACCTGACTCATTTTGAAAATGCTACATATAGAAACTGTAGGATGTAGCTAACATGGAATTTAGATAGACATGTGTATCCCTAAATGCTTATGTTAGAAATGAAGGTATTCTAAACTTCCAATTTAAGAAGTTAGAAAAAAAATGTGTCTTTTGCTCATTTTTTAATGGGGTTGTTTGCTTTTTTCTTGCTGATTTTCTTGATTTCTTTGTAAATACTGATTATTTGCCTTTTATCAGCTGTATAGCTTGCAAATATATTCTCCTGTAGGTTGTATCTTTTCTATGTTGATTATTTTTTAGCTGATCATAAGCTTTTTAGTTTAATCAAGTCCCATTTATTTATTTTTGTTGTTGTTGTTGTAATTGCTATTAGGGGCTTAGTCATAAATTCTTTGCTTGGGCCGATATCTAGAAGGGTTTCCTACATTTTTTTCTAGAATTCTTATGGTTTCATGGCTTACATTTAATTTTTTTTTCCATGATAATGGATTCTCTCTCTCAGAGAAATGGATCCCATTTAACTACAATGACAATTTTCCCAGCACCATTTATTGAATTGGGCTTCTTTTTATCAATGTATATTGTTGTCTGTTATGTCAAAGATCAGTTGGCTTTATGTGGATGGTTTTATCCCTGGGTTCTCTTTTGTTCCATTGGTCCATGTCTCTATATTTGGGCTACCACCATGTTGTTTTGGTAACTATTGCTTTGTAGAATAGCTTGAAATCTGGTAATGTGATGCTTATATATTTGTTAATTTTGCTTAAGTCTACTTTGACTATTCAGGCTCTTTTATGGTTCCAAACGAAACATAGACATGAACAGAAGCTTTGTAAAAGAAGATAGACAAATGGCCAATAAACATAGGAAAAAATGTTCAAAGTAACTCATCATCAGAGAAATGCAAACTAAAACCAGTGAGATATAATTTTGTCCCTGTTAGAATGGCTTTTATTAAAAATTCCAAAAATAATAGATGCTGGCATGGATGCAGTGAGGAATGAACACTTATATACTGTTGGTGGTATTGCAAATTAGTACAACTCTATGAAAAATGGGACAGAGATCCCTCAAAGTAGACCTACATTTGAACAAGTAATCTCACCAAAGAAGAAAAAGTCATTTTATGAAATTGACACCTATACTTGAATGTTTATTGCAGCACAGTTCACAGTTGCAAAGATATGCAATGAAACCAAGTGCCTATCAATTAATGAGTAGATTGACAAAATATGGTGTGTATATATTCCATAGAGTACTACTCAGTCACAAGATGAATTAATGTGTATATACCATAGAGTACTATTCAGTCACAAGAAAGATGAATCAATGCATATATATATATATATATATATATATAGTACTAAGTCACAAGAAAGATGAATTAATGCCTTTGCAACAATTTGGTTGTAACTGGAGACCATTATCCTAAGTGAAGTATCTAAAGAATATCAGATGAACAGACACCACATGTATACACTATTAAATTGGAAGTAATTGATATGCACAGAGGAAAGTAAAACTCAGGGGAAATCAAGCAGAGGGGCGTGTGTGTGTGTGTGTGTGTGTGTGTGTGTGTGTGTGTGTGTGAGAAACCTACCTAACAGATACCATGAACACTAGGTGATGGGTACACTTACAAGCATTATAAAAGAAATCCAGGTAACCAATAATATTTGTACCCCTGTATGTTTTAGAATAAAGACAAAGAAAAGGAAAGAAAAACAGAAAAAGATTGGAGAATTGAGTACCTGTATGCACATATGGAAATAAAATTCAATGAAATTCAAGTAGCATGGCGGAGGGGAAGGAGATGGGTAAATTCCCACCCAATGAGTACATTATACTGGTATACTGCACACTTTCTGGGTGAAGGAAACACCTATAACTGTGACTTTAACCTTACAGAAGGAAAATATGTAACCAAAATTTATGTATACTCCTAATAATCTAAAATTAAAAAAAAATAAATTCAAAAGACAAAAAGGAAAAAGACTGGAGAAAAAAATTACAATAAGACCCAAAATCAATCTTGCAGAAAATAAATATTTACTGGAGAAAATGAATAAAGTATTTTTAAAAACCCTACTAAAACAGGCAAAAACTGTAGCAAAAACTAATAAAAAAGGAATAGAGAGGACTCTTATAATAAAACAATATTAAACATAAAATGACATATAACTACAGAAATAGAAGAGATAAAACAGAATGGGATACTGATGAATAATTTATGTCAATAAACTTACAAACTTATTATAAATAAATTTATTGAAACTTACTCTGGAAAAATCAGTACAAGAAAGGAAAATTATAAGCAGATGACTCCTGTAAATAAATGCCCAAATCCTAAGCAAACCAAATCTAATAATGCACAAAAACTGTACATTAAAGTCAAGTTGAATTTGTCACAGAAATACATGACTATTTAACATTAAAAAATCAATTGATATAATTAAAATGTTAGCAGTAAAGGAGATACATCACAGGATCATACTTTCAGATACAGAAAAACCATTTTGTAAGATTGTAACTACAGAAACTATTAGCAAAGAAGAATAAAAGGGACATTCTAAGATGACACAGTATGTCTATGAAATTGCAAAACAAATATGTGTGCTTAATGAGAAAGTACAATATTGAAAGCACTGTCTTTAATGTAAATAAAATACAAGTATCTTTGCTATACAAAGCCATTCTCTTTTATTGGGAGTGAGGATTTCCCTCAGGTGTATTAAAACGGGAAAAAAGGAAGAACTATTGTGGGAGTTGGAGGCCAACTGTTGGCTGCAGCATCTAAAGAAGAGTAACTTTGTATGATACCACGATGGAGGCAATGTTGACTACGTTCATTGTTGTGGCGTGAGCAATGACCACCAAATAGATTAATCTCAAAACCCAACTGGGAGTCTTCATTGACCAGCCAGCTGGCTGCCTCCCTGAGTGAGGAGAGCAGCAGCCACTAGCTAAGAATGGGGGTTTTTATAGGGTTGGCCAGTGCAAGCGAGCCAGCAAGCCGTCGGTTATCATAACCGACCTTCACAGAAGCATACTTCACATTTGCAGTTAGCAGATTAGCAAACAATTTTTTACAATACAAGCCCAGTAAGTTCTTATCTGGCTCACTATTCTTCCCTTCATCTCCCGCCCTGGTCTAAGGGAGTGGTGTGGCTATCTCATCATGATGTTGCTGATAGATTTATACAGCCCAGCAAATTATAGCTTTATGCTCCAAATTATTAGAGTGTATTAATTGATTCATTGAATTTTTTGTGTGTGTTAGCAAGTGCTAAGAAATAAAAAATTATTTTCCCAGTAATTAGAACACTAGATCTCCTTAAACAGGGCATTTTTTCATCCTTTTTATCATGTGCTGTTCTTAATATCTTTTATCTGCAAGTTTTATTTTCTTCTGTTTATCAAAGTAGTACACAGGGCTACATTTTATTTCGCCCAGATAAGGAAAGGCAGGCAGCAAGCTTAAATAACATGTATTAAATAACATGACAGGTTTTTCAGTGAAGGTTGAAGACAGTTGTCTTCTAATTCTACTGAGGGTAAATGGAATGAATTGGTAAACCCATGTCATACCAGATTGCTATAGGGTTTGAGAAAATATGTATTGATAAAGTGTTAACACTATGTAAGGACAACATTCAGTTTTCATTTTTGGTAAATCATAACATGGTTTTGATTTACCAATTTGTGGAAATAATAATACAATTCTTTTGTAAGATCATAAAAAATTCTTTTGTCAGCCCTATAAAGTTTTACTTTCTTTCAGTAACTTTAATTTTACGAGTTCATACATGTGCATTTTATTTTATCTTATCTTGTGGCTTGAAAATTACTCCAGTGTGCCCTCTGATTGATGCAGACTTAGTGAACTTATTTTCCACAGACTGTCTTACAATTTGATCTCTTACAGCTGTTCCTGTGATCCTTCTTTTCATGTAGAGCATGGGGTTCTTTTCCTTTTCAAATAGGCTTTATTTTTTCCAGCAGTTTTAAGTTTACAGTACAATGGAGCTGAACGTGAAGAGAGTCTCTTATACCCTTAGTCCCTCCCAACATAGCCTTCTCCACCACTGTCAACATCCTGACCAAAGTGGTAAAGCTGGTGCAATTAAGGAAATTAATTATTATTATTAAACATCATTATTACTTAAAGTCCATAATTTACATGAAGAGTTCACTCTTGGTTTTCATATACTGCGTTTTTACAAATGTATAGTGATATCTGGCCACTAATATGGTATTATATCACACAGAATAGTCTCAGTGTCCTAAAACTCCTCTGCACTCCACTGCGCCCAACTGCTGGCATCCACATTTTACTGTCTGCCTCCATAGTTTGCCTTTTCCAGATGAAATCATGTGGTAGGTATCCTGGTCTTGGTCGATGCCGGAAGGAACGAGGTGTGACATGGATTAGAAGTACAAGGTTGCGGAAGGCGGGCTAACCTTAGTTGCAGGTTTGCCCCGAGCCCCCTCTGCAACGGCTATTTATTAAGGTTATACACATCAGGTGTGGAGAGTTGAGATAATTGACAAACAGGTGTGGAGAGTTCAGGTAATTACATATGAGGGCTGCCTGTGTAAGCATTGCCATGTGCTCTCCTCACGTGTTCTTTCCCCACAGCCCTCATGAAGAAGTACTAAGCATCAATGTTTAACACCTGCTTCCTAGTGAGTGACCAATCTTACCTCATTCTGGAACACTGAGTTACTTGGGGGATTGCCCCCAAGTCAGGAAACATCTCTAGGCTTGCCAGGAGACTGTCCTGTTCTCAGCATTTCCTTTTAATGTGATAAGAATCAGTAACTGTCCTTTGCAAGCATGATATCCAGTCCTCTACAGTAGGTATCCTTTTCAGATCAGCTTTTTTCACTTAATCGTATGCCTTTCAGGGTTTTCTATGTCTTTTCATAACTTGAATAATACTCCACTGTCTGGATGTGCCACAGCTTATCCATTCACCTACTGATGGACATCTTAGTTGCTTTCAAGTTTTGACAATTAAGAATAAGGCTTCTGTACACACACATGTGCTGGTTTTGTGTGAACATACGTTTTCAGCTTCTTCGGGTAAATACCAAGGAGTATACCTGCTGGATTATATGGTAGGAGTATGTTGAAGTCTGCCAAGCTATGTTCCAAAGTGACACTACTTTTTACATTCTTACCAGCAGTGAGGGAGAATTTCTATTGGTCCACAACCTTCTTGGTTTTTGGTGCTGTCAGTGTTCTGTATTTTGGCTACTCTAATAGGGGTGTAATAGTAGCTCAGTTTTGTTTTGATTGACATTTCCCTGATAATGCAATGTGGAATGCCTTTTCATGTGCTTATTTACCATTTGTATATCATCTTTGGTGAAATATTTGTTCAGCGGTTTTCCTTCATTTTTGATTAGATTATTTATTTTCTTGTTGAGTTTTATGGCATTTTTTTATATTTTGCATAATAATCCTTTCTGAGATACATCTTTTGCAAATATTTTCTCCAAATCTGTGGCTTATCTTTTCATTCTGTTAACTGTGTCTTTTTCAGAGCAGACATTTTGAATTTTAATGAAATTCAGCTTTTTACTTCTTTCTTTCCTACATCATACTTTTGGTACTGTATCTAGAAAGTCATACCCTATCCAAAAGTCATCTAGGTTTTCTCCTGTATTACCTGGCGTCCCTCAGGAGGTTTATAGTTTTGCATTTTACTTTTAGCTCTGTGATCAGTTTTGAGTTTGTCTTTGTGAAGGGTGTATGGTCTGTGTTTAGATCTCTTCTAAATCCCTTCTTCTTCATCTTCTTCCTCCCCATCCCCTACTTTTTTGCAGGTGGATGTTCAAATGTTCCAGTACTATTTGATGCAAAGACTCTGTTATAAAGACTACTTTTGTCCTATGATATTGCCTTTGCTTCTTTGTCAAAGATTGGTTGACTGTTTTTATATGGGTCCCTTCTGAGCTCTTTATTCTCCTCCGTTGATCTGCTCATATATTCTTTTGCCAATACTGCATCGTCTTGATTGCTGTAGTTTTACAGTACATCTTGAATTTGGGTGTGGCTATCCTTCAACTTTGTTCTTCTCCTTCAATACTGTGTTCGCTATACTGGGTCTTTTGCCTTTCCACATAAAGTTTTAGCTCAATATCCACAAAATAACTTGCTAATATTTTGATTGAAATGTGTTGAATCTACAAGCTATTTCAGAAGAACTGACACATTGACAATATTGGGTCTTCCTAACCATGAACGTGGAATATATCTTCATTTATTTAATTCTTTGGTTTCTTTCATCAGAGTTTTGTAATTTCTTCCATTTAGTTCTGTACATATTTTAGATTTTTGCCTAAGTATTTTCCTTTTTTGGTGTTAATGCAAATGGTATTGGGTTTTAAATTTCATATTCTACTTGTTCATCGTTGACACGTATGGCAGTGATTAATTGACTTTTGTATATTAATCTTATATCTTGCAACCCTGCTATAATCTCATATTAGTTCCAGGAGTTTTCTGGCAGACTCTTTTGGATTTTATACACCAACAATCATGTCTTCAAGAGTTTTATTTTTCTCTTCACTGTCTATATATCCTTTAGTTTCTTTTCTGTCTTATTACATTAGGTAGGACTTCCAGTATGATGTTGAGCAGGAATGCTGAGAGGGCACATCCTTTCCTTTTGACACTGTAGGTTTTTTTGTAGAAGTTCTGCATCCAATTGAGGATGTTTTCCTCTATTCCTAGTTTACTGACATCTGTCAGTTTTTAATGTGGTTTATTTGGAGACATTTAATTTCCATCGAAGGGCTTAAGATATTGTTGGCCCCCAGAATTTTATATGCAGATTTATGTTCCCATGAAAAAGGTTTAAAGTTTTATGAGATTATTAAATAAGATCTACCTAATTAAAACAATTTAAAAACCCTACTCATGGGCGGTGCCTGTGGCTCAGTGAGTAGGGCGCTGGCCCCATATGCCAGAGGTGGTGGGTTCAAACCCAACCCCGGCCAAAAACTGCAAAAAAAAAAAAAAAAAAACCCTACTCATGCTCTTTTTTTACTGTTAACCCCATTTCTAACTTAATCTTTTTCTTAAATCTAGCACTCCCTTAGAAATAATATTTCAGATGATTGGTCTTGGGCTGAATCTATAATAAAATAGACAACAGTGACCATTTCCTTGTGTCTATTTAATTCCTTTTGACTTTGCCTTGCCTCTGTTTATGACACTTCTAACTATTTTTTTTGTATTGGGAGAGATTTAAACAATATTCTCCACTCAAAGAATTCTATATGTCTTCTGGTTAGTAGACAGTCTAATTTTGGTGTTTTTAAATGGGACTGGTAATCTGAATTTAGGTTGTAAGTGCCTCTTTTGTTCTTTCCCTTCCCTGCCTGCCTTCCTCCCTCCCTCCCCTTGGTTAAGTGAATTTCTAGACATTTCCCTCCCTCCGGTCTTCCCTTCCTCCCTCCCACTTTCCCTCCCTCCCTTTCTTCCTTCTTTCTTTTTTTAAGTCTTGAAGATGACTACAGGGAATATGATTTGTAGACTGGCCTATTTCAGAGATTACATTGATATGTTTACTTCTTTTGAAATTATATTTGGATATTCATGCTATTTTATATTAAGAACTTGTTTATTTCACAAAGCTATCTTTTATAGCTTGCTCATACCTTATAAATGATTTATCTCCTTAATTCTTTAATACAAATTATAATTTAAAACTTTTTACCTATCCATTTCACCAAAAATAATTTAGCTCTTAATTTTTAGCTTTGCCTTCAGTTTTGCTAATTATTTTGTGAAAACCTGTTCAATTTTTTTAATGAGGTTCTAAGTGCGAGTAACCAGTAAGTTATTATCAATAATTGTGTAATTTGCTATTTTAATCCCCCTGTTGGCATCCCTGCCTATCCCTCTCCTAAGATGGTAGGTGTTGAAAGTGATAGGGGAGCTTCAAATTGGGTTAAATGCATAAGTGAGCAGGTAAGAAGGAATGCTTCCCTTCTGTTAGATCTACTACAGTGTCATAATTGCACAACCTGCTAAATGGTCTTCCTGCCTTTATTCTTTCCACCTTCATATGTCTTTTCTTCAAAGCTATAGAAGAAATATAAGTAAGGACAATGCTTTTTTTTTTTTTTTTTTTTTGAGACAGAGCCTCAAGCTGTCACCCTGGATAGAGTGCTATGGCATCACAGCTCACAGCAACCTCCAATTCCTGGGCTCAAGCGAGTCTCCTGTCTCCACCTCCCAAGTAGCTGGGACTACAGGCACCCGCCACAACGCCGGGCCATTTTTTGGTTGCAGCCGTCATTGTTGTTTGGCGGGCCCAGGCTGGATTCGAACCCACCAGCTCAGGTGTACGTGACTGGCGCCTTAGCCCATTGAGCCACAGGTGCCGAGCCGACAATGCTGTTCTGATCACTGTA
>CAUYON010204262.1:0-19151 GCA_963573935.1 Arctocebus calabarensis | reverse complement strand
ACAATGATAGGAAAACAGTAGTAAAACAGAGAGCAGAGAGAGAAAGAATGAGGCAGGGGTGGGGAAAGGAAGAGCAGAGAGAGGAAGGAGCAAGGGGGGTGGGGTCTTGGTGTGTGCCACACCTTTTGGGGGCAAAACACGCCTGTAAAAGGGACTTTACCCAACAAATGCAATCAGTGTAACATGGTTTCTTGTACCCTCAATGAATCCCCAACAATAAAAAAAAAAAAAAAAAAAATAGGTGAGCTTGGGGAGGATGGTGTCAGATCTCAATTTAAATCCAGACTTCACCTTTACTAGCAGTATGACCTTGAGGTCATAGTTTATGCCCTGCTGAACTTGTGTTAATTCGCCCATAATATAGGGACGATGATAATTCCTACTTTACAGGGTTGTTTCAATGACTAAGTAAGATTATACAGGTAAAGTCATTAGTACAATGTCAGGCACATAAAAGTACTGTGTTCTTTTCCTAAAATTCTCTTTCTCTAGCAAGGAGGCATACCATTCTCTCCGTTCTTGAATCTTACTCTTTTAAATTCTACCTTTGTGTTATTTCTTAAGACCTCAGCTTTCGAAACATTCCATAACCAAATGAGTGAGTCCGATTCTGACCTCTGAAACAAGGTCCAGTCACCTGACTGCACATCTCGGACAACAAGTTCAAGCAAGGTCAAGCTCATCTTTCAACCCCCAGAATCTTTCTTCTCTGTTTCTTTCAATACCTCCATTTCTTCATACATCAGACCAAAATCCACTTTTGACTCTTCTTTTCCTCTCACCCTCTTTATTTTTTTATTTTTTTTGAGACAGAGCCTCAAGCTGTCACCCTGGATAGAGTGCCATGGCATCCCAGCTCACAGCAACCTCCAATTCCTGGGCTCAAGCGAGTCTCCTGCCTCTGCCTCCCAAGTAGCTGGGACTATAGGCCACAACACCTGGCCATTCTTTGGTTGCAGCCGTCATTGTTGTTTGGCAGGCCCGGGCTGGATTTGAACCCGCCAGCTCAGGTGTACGTGGCTGGCGCCTTAGCCCGTTAAGCCACAGGCACCGAGCCACACCCTCTTTATTTTTTAATTCCATCATCAAACTATGTAAGTTACCAAAACATCTTTTTTACGGGTCCCTTCCAAACACAGCATTTGTCCTAACACTTCCCTACCCCAAATCTTCAAGTTGCCCAGAGCCTCGTTGCCAAAGTTCAAACTCCTCGCTCTTTGATACACCCGGTGATACCCCAAAATTCCTTCCCCGGGATCCTCTTCACGTTTGATATTTGCAGCTTCTTCCTTCTCGTGTGTCCATATCTTTTTTTAAGAGCTCAGCTCAGTAACAACCATCTCATGAAGCAACTACAGACCATTAAAGCTCTGCAGGTTTCCTTCCTCTGAATGTTTCCTTCAATCAACTTTACTGCATGGTTTTCCTCAATCACACGCTGCCCAGCTCTGCTATTTATTTTAGTGGCAGATATTGTCTTTGAAACAAGACTCTGGCAAATAAATATCTCAATTCTACTTTGTCTAGAATAGTGCTGGTTATAGAAAGGTAGTTCAATAACTCCATCAAACAAGAACCAAAAAATCTCAATACCAATAACTCCTCCAGTCTTTCACCAGACTTAGAAGCCCTGCATCAAATACTGTAGAAAGCTAAGAGGCTTTCAGAATATTCCTCATCCTTGAATTATACAGGTTAAAAAGTAGCTGGAGTAAGGTACCTACATGTTTTTATGGATTAATTTTCACTATTTGCAACAAAAACGTCTATGCATAGGTTGAATCCACAAAACTGTCAATACGTATCTTTCATGGAAATTCTTTTCTTGAAATTATTTGATTCTGAGGCATGCTTAGTATCTCACACTGGTAAATGCAAAAATAAAAGTCAAGACTGCTAAAAATACTATATTTAATTAGTAAAAAAGTAAAGGCAATGATTATCTTAATACCTTAAAGTTATAAATGCTATAAATGGATGTTATAAATGCAGAAATGGATTGCCTGAGCTCATGAGTTCGAGACCAGCCTGAGCAAGAGCAAGACCCCATCTCCAAAAATAGCTGGAAGATGTGGTGGGCACCTGTAGTCCCAGCTACTTGGGAGGGTGAGGCAAGAGGATCTTCTTTTTTTTTTTGTAGGTTTTGGCCGGGGCTGGGTTTGAACCCACCACCTCCGGCATATGGGGCCGGCGCCCTACTCCTTTGAGCCACCGGTACCGCCCACAAGAGGATCTCTTAAGGCCAAGAGTTTAAGGTTACTGTGAGCTATGACGCCACAGCTCTCTATCCTGGGCAACAAGTAAGACTCTGTCTTAACAAAAAGTGTTACCTGAATAATTTAATCTCATTTACACTGTAATTTTATTACTGGCATAATACTTGCTAGAAATTGTATTAATCTCATTTACAGAAGTTGTATTAATCTCATTTACACTATAATTTGTTACTGGCATACTTGAGGCTGGTCTTGTTCTCAAGAAGTGCACCACCAAAAGCTGTCAAATCAACAGTGTGACAGTCAGCCCATTCCAGGCCTAAGCTCAGTCCTGTGACAGGACCACGGAGCAGCTGGAAGTCTCTGTGATTGCCACTGTCAGTCTGATGCGTCTGAAGACCTGTGGGGGCAGGTGGAGCCAATGGCACAGGGGAGGAGGAAGGCTGAGGGGGACACGTCCCCAGGGTGGTTTAGAAAAATCCCCCTGGGGATTGGGGGATGAAGTGGAGATGGCGGATTAATGGAGTGAGAAAGGCAATTGGTAATAATTCAGTAAGGAATAAGCAAAGCACGAACTCAAACATTATCAACGAGAATAAAATGGATGGTTAGAAAAATGTACACTAGAAGCGATCAGGAGGTTCATACATGGAAAGGTGTGTTTCCCTCCGGGCAGCATGCGGCATATAAGAGCAGAAGTGAACAACAAAATGAATTCTTAGACTCTTATCCATCATTGCGTCACTTTTACTCCAACCTCTGGTGGATAAAATAGCTGCCCCACCTATACTAAGAACAGCCATCAGCAAGACTTTTTGTAACTTCCACGTGTCGAGCAGGGGAAAACAAGCCAGCCACCCATGCCGGCCCCACTCTTCCCCGGCCGGTTGTTCCTTAGAAGGGTGCCAACTTAAAGGAAGAGTCCACGCTGTTAGGCCTGGAGACTGTGCACTCCTAAAAGGGTGATTGTTTCCCGTAAGCACAGGGCAGCTTTTTCTTTCTTTTTTTCTTTTTTGCAGTTTTTGGCCAGGGCTGGGTTTGAACCCACCACCTCCGGCATAGGGGGCCGGTGTCCTACTCCTTTGAGCCACCAGGCGCCACCCAGGACAGCTTTTTCTGGTGTATATGTGGTCCAGTACTGATGTGACCCTCTTATAGCTCATACTTTTCATGTTGGTGTGCATAACGTGAAATAAAAACACGAACTAATTAACACAATGAAGGAGCTTAATGCTTGGCTTGAACAAAGATATGAAAGGATGTCGAATCTTTGCAGAGTTTCTTAGAACTGATATCATACAGATATGATTTTAGTCAGTAATTTGTATTTCTTTCTTATTATATGGTAATATGTTATTGTGGGGTCTGAAACTGAAATACATGAATACAGAAATATCTAAGTTATTTCAACAAATGACTCAGGCTACAGATTGGGTTCCAGCAGGTAGAGGCGCCCAGGTGTGATCCCATAAATTGTTGAAAACGCATATGTCATTAGGAAGGAAATAAATATCAGTAGATCAAAAGACAAAAACCGCATTCTGCTCTGCTTTAGTTTGTAACAAGAAAGCAAAGTCTAAGGAATAATGATGCACATTTCTCTCGAGCAATAAATCAATAAATATCTGAGACACATTTCCGACAATACATCCTCAGAGAAGTTATTATTTGCTAGGAAACCCTTACTGCAAAATGGAACATCTGTGTTCTAGGAATAATAGAGCAGCTTCCATTAACATCCCAGCCTTTTAAAGAAGGACTTAGATTTGGCCAGTGAGCAGGGCACTGACGCAGGTGTCCCAGCAGCTATTAGCTTGAGTACGAGAGAGTAAGTTTTGTGATGCCTCTGGTTTGATTTCCTCCTTCAGAAGAGATAAAAAAGTAAAGAGAATGATTATCTTAATACCTTAAAGTTATAAATGCTATAAAATTTTTCTAAGCCCTTTATACACTTGATCTTAACTTGACCCTCACAATAAACACTTCATATTTAACAGATAAGAAAACTAAGACATCGTTAATTAACATAAAAGGAGAGACTAGTATCACCCACGGTCCGGCTGGGTGAATTTCTCTGGGATGACATGGTCAAGGTTATTCCAAAGTACAATGATTCAGTATTTGTACAAAAAAAATAAAAAAGGTGAGTATTAAATATCTCTGTAAGAATAGGAAAAATAATTTTCATTATTTGTAATTATTATAAAAATCCCCTGAGTGATATATCTTATATTTCCAGTGAAAGTAACAAAAAAAGATTTTGTGGTTTACTAATCATGCTACATTTCTCTGGATATTCATAATAAACGGCTAAAAAAAAATTTAGATCCTATCAATTGTATTTATACTTCAGGGGTTGCTTCTGTATACCAAAGCACTTCAGTTTTATGACACCATCTGGAAGAAGTTCAACAACACATTGTTAATACTCTCCTCCTACGAAATGATTTTAAAGCTCCATGGGAATTTAGATTTGCACAAGTTATTAGGATGTGACCTTTCCCTTAGATTTCTTATTTTAGGATCAACTTAACATGGTATTTCCCCAGTGGGAGCTGCTGTACTTCCTTCGCAGATAAGAAAAATAGCCATCACGAATTATAGTGAATAAACTTGGGGAAACATACATTTCTGCGATGCAGATCAAACTGTAGTCTTAAAAGGAGACCACGCTATGTATTCTCTGGGTTTGAGAGGAAAGCCAGGCGGCTCGCTAACAAAAGAGAAATAAAAGTCATGCCATGATGGCATTTCCCTGAAATTTATGCCTAATTGTTTCTTGTCCCAGCTACCAAGTCTTATGACTTTTAAAGATTATTAATGATGTTTACGTCATGAAACTTCCTATGTCCTGTCTTGTGGGAGTATAAAAGGTTAAAAATATCAAACGTTGAATAATTTAAATTATTTCAGATCACAGGATTGGGACGGAAGAACAAGAAGTTCATGATCTTAAAGAAAAACGCTACAATCACATGAAAGAGATCACATTTGCATCCCTTTTCGCCCTTGGAAGAATAGTAATCGCTAATTACCGACCTCTCACTACATAATATTGCGGTAAAAGTCATACACATTGTAACGTGCAAGTTGTTGGGAGTAACTAAAGAACCACACATGCCATGGTTGGGATTACACCGCTCACAACTGCACTTTTTGTTTTTGAGGCAAACAAAATTGGGGAAGGCGAGATTATGAAGACACTTAATCCCCAAACGGAAAGCTGAGAATCAAAAGGAAATAATTGCACCTGTAATTCTTTTTTCTATTATTTTGTATGCTAACATTTTCTCTTATTTAGATCTTTAATTCTATAATTATTCCCTCGAATATTCAAGCTACAAAATTAAAAACATATCATTTTAAGTAAATGTTTTTAAAAATTGATTTGAATCTATCTCTGTGGAAGTCGTACTCTGTCAAATCTTCATTTTTCAAAAGCAACTAGCAACTTGGACTTAAGGACCATAAACGGGGAAAAAAATAAAGGCTATCGGGACCCACAGCACAGTCTTTACATTTTATTTGCTTGGCATAGCCTCAGAAGATAATCTATAATTTCCTTGATATATTTTTTTTCTTTTTTGAGACAGAGCCTCAAGCTGTCACCCTGGATAGAGTGCTGTGGTATCACAGCTCACAGCAACCTCCAATTCCTGGGCTCAAGCGCGTCTCCTGTCTCCGCCTCCCAATAGCTGGGACTACAGGCGCCTGCCACAATGCCCGGCCATTTTTTGGTTGCAGTTGTAATCATTGTTGTTTGGCGGGCCCAGGCTGGATTCGAACCCACCAGCTCAGGTGTATGTGGCTGATGCCTTAGCCCATTGAGCCACAGGCGCCGAGCTAACTTCCTCGATATTAAGTATTTTTTGTTGTTAAAAAACCAGCCAGTTATTCTGATCTCAAAACTGGTGAAGCTCTTCACACTCTGCCTTCCCACTGCCATCATATACATAGAACTTTAAATGATAAGCCATTGAAATTACCAGAAATCATTTAAGTGTATCTCGAAAATATGTCGACATTTTATATATTTTGTTCACTTGCTATTGATATGTCCTTATAGCACTTTAAAATGTCATAAAAATTAATAATCCAAGAGTCATGTAATTAATTGCTCGAACACTTTAACATATAATTTCCTCTCCTAGCAATTTATTTGAAGAAAATAATTTTAAAAGTTAAGTGAAATATGTGCATGAAGATATTCGTGGTATGATAAACAGTAATTATGTAATAATAAAAAAACCAGGAACCACCTAAAAAAATGGCTCTGTAAATTATGTGATATCACTAAAATGAACTGTCATGTTCTTACTATGAAAAATCTGAAAGTAAGGTAGAAATATGAAAAGTCTGTGTGACCTAACAGCAAGAAGCTGAGTGTCAAATGCTGCACACACAGTCAGTCAATAAAAACTACATATGTGATGGGGCAGTGCCTGTGGCTCAAGGAGCAGGACACCAGCCTCATCTACCAGAGGTAGCGGGTTCAAACCCGGCCCTGGTCAAAAACTGCAAAATAAACTATGTGCATGATGATAAGAACTGGAAGAAACTACAGAAATAAAAATGGTTTTTGCATGATTGTGTTCTTATCTCAAAAATATTTCATGGCTTTTCAGTAATAAAAATATTCTAAAAGAAATTAAAGTAAGAGGAAACGAACCCAATGGTCAAAATTTATTTATTTATTTATTTTTTGTAGAGACAGTCTCACTTTATCACCCTCGGTAGAGTGCTGTGCTGTCACAGCTCACAGCAACCTCCAACTCCTAGACTCAGGCGATTCTCTTGCCTCAGCCTCCTGAGTACCTGGGACTACAGGCGCCCACCACAACACCCGGCTATTTTTCTGTTTTGTAGTTTGGGCGAGGCTGGGTTTGAACCCGCCACCTTCGGTATATGGGGCCAGCGCCCTACTCAATGAGCGACAGGCACCGCCCCCAATGGTCAAAATTTAAAAGCAAAAATAATTTCTTCTAGTTTCAAATCTTACTCCACAAGTAACACCCACCCACCCCCTCAAGGCTCTAACAGCAAACATTATCTTTCAGTCCTGAAACCCCAAATTCATACACAGCAGTATGCTGGGCAAGGAGGGCAGGAATGAGCCCTGCATGTGAGCACACACAGAAAATGATAACCATCATTGCATCCGATTAGTAATTTACAGAATTGTGATTTGCTCCGCCCAGTACACCTATAATTGAATTCCTCAGTCATAAAATCACTGGGACCAAACAAGCTCAGATATCTTTCATCTAAACCCTTTTTTCTCCCTTACTATCAGTTAACATATTTCTTATGGGGCTTTTCTGCTTTTTATGGATTCATTTGTCTTAGTTATAAATTAACCCCACAAGCAGCTCTCCCAGTCACCCAGCTCTGCTGTTTCCTGTATACCAAGTTTTTTTCTTTTTTAACTTCACAATTTATGGTATAGGGGCCATTTAAACTGCGGTCAGTAAATGATGCACAGGGAATCTAGGTTTAACTGGGAAAAAGTTTTTCAGGATAAATGTCTCCTTAAGCAACTGAACACTGCTGAAGATGTTCTGTTATTTCTTCTTTACTTTTCTTATTGTGATAAAATATACATAATATAAAATGTATCATTTTCACCATTTTTAAGCCTACATTCTGTGGCATTAAGAACATACATAATGTGTGGCGTGAGCAATCCTTTACATCTCACAAAACAAAACTCAATATACACATTAAACACACACTCTGCATTTCCTTCGCCCCTTGTCCCGGCCCCTGGTAACCAGCATTCTACTTTCTGTCTTCATGAATCTCACTACTTTAGATATAACTTCTGTCATTTCTCATGTCACCTAAAAAAAAAAAATGAACTAATATAGTTTACTAAACTGGATAAACATAAAAAGGAGCTGTCAGCAAAAACAATTCAGGGTCAAATTCCAAATACTTGGCATTTCATTTTTCATGCCAAAACGCTTGAATTTAGACTACTCATTTATTTACACATCCCAAAGTACATATCTGCCCTTTACTTCTTAAGAGTTTGATCTTTCGATTTTAAATGGCTTTAGGCTTTTCCAAAGCTAAACTGATTTAATGCTGTCAATTGAGCTCCTTTAAGAATCAAAGTTCGTTGGCGCGGTGCTCGTAGCACAGTGGTTACGGCACCAGCCACATACACGGAGGGTGGCGGGTGCGAACCTGGCCCTGGGCCACCTAAACAACTGCAACAACAACAAAAATTTGTGGCGGGTACCTGTGGTCCCAGCTACTTGGGAGGCTGAGGCAGGAGAATCACTTAAGCCCAAGAGTTTGAAGTTGCTGTGAGCTGTGACGCCACAGCACTCTATCCAGGGCAACATACTGAGCCTCTGTCTCAAAAAAAAAAAAAAAAAATCCAAGTTCCTTATACTACTTACATTCACTGAATTCTTCTTCTCTCATCTCACCATTAAAACAAATATAACATTACTGATTCTTGTTCATATCAAGTCTCGGGTGATGAAGACTGACAGTCTGAGAGATTAATGAGATTGAAAGACTTTCCTAGTTCTGGTTTGAACCTTCACACTAGACCCTGATTACCACCAAGTAAAAACCCTTCCTAAGAGGCAGATCCCAAGGAGACAGAACTTTGTGGAATTTCTCCCAAGCTCAGGTTTCCTAGAGGGAAGTAACAAGCTGAAGCAGTAAATAGATTAAGTAAAGACCCAAGTTGCAGAGGTGGGGAAGGAAGCGTGTTTGAGAAGGAGTTAAAAACAGCTCCAACAACAACCCTTACGAAAAGAATGCCCCTGCCTTGCTCTGTCCAAGATTTGGAAATAAATAAAACTCACTTACGAGAATCTAGTGACTTCAAGGTGATTTTTGAAACATTTTTTATCTTGAAATGATCTGAGGCTTCCTGAAATGTTGCAGAGATAGTAGGAAAAGTTCATGTGTGCCCTTCATTCAGCTTCACCTACAGTTAACATATTATAACCACAGCACAATGACCAAAACTAGTAACTGAAGCCAAGAGATGGAATAAACCTAAGTGTCCAGATGAATGGACAAAGAAACGTGCACAATGGAACATTATTCAGCCACAAAAAAGAATGAAAGTCCTGGCAGCATGTGTGAATATGGAGAACATGTTACGTGGAATAAGCTGCCAGGCACAGACAAACACCCTGTGTTCTCATTCATATGCAAAAGTCTGAAAAGTTGATCTCCTAAAAGCAGAAGGTAAGGCCAGTGGCTCACTCCTGTAACTCAGCCCTCTGGGAGGCCGAGGTGGGTGGATCCCCTGAGGGCAAGAGTTCAAGACTAGCCTAAGCAAAAGCAAGATCCGTCTCTACTAAAAACAGAAAAACCAGCTGGGCCTTGTGGCAGGCGCCTGTAGTCCATGCTACTCGGGAGGCTGAGGCCAGAGGATCTCTTGAGCCCAGAAGTTTGAGGTTGCTGTGAGCTGTGATACTACAGCACTCTATCCCAGGGCAACTAAAAATGAGACTCTATCTCAAAAAAAAAAAAAAAAAAGTAGAGAATAAAGTCATGGTTACTAGATGTTGGTAATAGTGGTGGTTGGGGGAGATATGGATAGCCAAAGGTTGGTTACCAGATATACAATTACGGTTAGATCAGAGGAATAAATCCCAGTGTTCCACAGCAATACAGGATGAATACAATTAACATCTACTGGGTATTTTCAAATAGGTAAAAGATTTCAAAGGTTTCCAACACAAAATAATGATAAATGTTTGTGGTGATGGATTGCTAATTATCCGGATTTGATAATAATATATGTCAATACCACTTTGCACCCCATAATGTGTACAATTACTATTTGTCAATTAAAAAATAATAAAATAGTAATAAAAACAAACGGTCACCTAATAAAGTGACAATGGTGCAATACTATAAACTGCTTGGATTTCATCAGTTTTCCCACTAATGTTCTCTTTCAGTTCTGGAATCCAATCCAGGATCCCACATTGCATTTAGTTGTCGGGAGACAGTCTCCTCCAAATCTGCGGCCGTTTCTCAGTAAAGATTAGTCCTTACACCCCTGACACTGCTGAAGAGGACTGGTTGGGTACTTTGAGGAATGTCTCTCTATTAAGGTTTGTAAGCTTTGTCTTGGTTCAAATGAGGTTATGGGTTTAGATGAATATTAAAGATACAGTGTTTGCTTTTCAGGATGTCCTCCAGGGGTATATGAGCCAGTAAGTCTCACTGCCATTGTGTCGTCCACAATTCCCTACTGGCAAAATTCCTATTTTTTTTCTTTGTAATTAGTAAATATTTGGGGAGAAATACTTTACAGCAAAGATCTTGTTTCTCCTTAAACTTTCCCCCAGTAGTTTTAGGACTCTGCTGTGACTTCCGCACGCGGCAATCATTGCTGTGGTTTTGTGACAACTTTCTTTCTATTTCCCTCACTCCTTTTACATTTGTTAATTTAAAGTCCTCCGCAAGGAAGAGCTCTCCTTCTTGCCCATTTATTTATCTATGCAGTCACTTACTAAGTTTGGATTTGTGTGTATACATTTTATTTGGGAGGTCGTAAGCCAATAATACAGTTATTTTATAGCTCAAACTTTCATCTTTGGCCCCTGGGTGCTCTTTCTGGTCAACTCCTTTTTGAGAACATCCTTACTTTCTGGTACCACAAGATCCTTCAGGCTCCTCTTGCATTTCCCTTGCCCTAACCTTGGAATCAACCCCTTCTTCAAAGAGCTCTGGTTTTCTTTAAAGCAGTGGTTCTCAACCTTCCTAATGACGCAATGTATTTTCACTGTTAAAAAGGGGTCGGGACCCACAGGTTGAGAACGGCTGCTTTAAGGAAAAATGGTACAAGGTGAATATTCTGCATCTAAAATGTTTGGGACCAAAAGTGTTTCAGATTTTTTTTCAATTTCGGAATATTTACGTTATAATCACTGTTTGAACATCTCAAATCCAAAAATTCAAAATCCAAAATGCTCTATTCAGCCTTTTCTTTGAGTGTCATATCTGTGTTCAAAAAGTTTCAGATTTTAGAGTATTTTGAATTTCAGGTTTTCACATTTGGTACGCTCATCCTGTATTTGGAAACTTGATCTAGTTTGCTTCTGAGACATCACTGTGCCTAGGCCATTCTGAGGAAAATGAGCCTCGCCTATGACTTTTATGATTTACTAAGTCAACACTCCTAAAACTACATAAAAAATGCATTAAGAATAGTCTCCTTTCCTTTCCAAATGCAGTTGGGGACGAGGACCTGCCTTAGAATTATAGGATGAGGCCTCAAAGGTATAAATGTTTAGTGGTAGTTCCCAGAACGTTGCTGGGGCCCCTAAAATCATATCCCAATCTACTCAGTCCCAGGGAGGAAGCAGTTTCAAAGCGGAATCCTCACTGTAACTCAGCAATTTTTCCTCCTAGGGCGGAGCCTATCTGGATATTCACAACTACTTTCTCTTTTGTGACTAGAGATTATGACCCCATGGCTTGTGGGGAAGTTGGGGTGGTCGTGGTGGGGGAACCAGGCAAGAGAGCTTAATTTTTACCTCAAATTAATTATAAGTATCATAGAACCTACAACAGTGTATTTTAATTATTACTTAGGTTAAAAAAAATAAGAAGGGTGTAAACAACATATTAGGGATTTGTTTTTCAGGATTTGAGTGATTTCTCAACTTCTAGGTCATCTTCCTAGCTTTGTTTCGTCTTAGACAAATATGTTACAGTGTACTCCAACTGGCTGGTAAATTATGTAGCAGAAAGTACTAGAGCAATTCGAAAACAAATGCTCTCTAAGAAATTTTACAATGAAGTGCTATGAAGAATTTACATGTCATTTTAAAGGGATATTTTTAAATACACATTTAGCATAATAAATTCTGAGTTCACCTACCGTTAAAGGGTGACTCTTTGAGAAAATGGCCTTCTCGTTGTATATCTCTCGTTTAGAGTTGGCTTCTTTCAAATCTGAGCAATTAAAAAGAAACAAGACTCAATATGCACACCTATTCACGATTCTTACATAACCTTGGCTGCCAAAAGGTACACACACAGTGAATTTGTTTTCTCAGTTGGACTTCATTCTGAACGTTTGCTCTCCTAGAGCTTATGATGCTTTGTGTTCTCCAGCAGTAACCCACTGATCACAAAATGACTCATCATAAGTCACGCAGCGCTGGAAAATCTTTCAAAAATCATTTCATAAAAGAGGCACGTATTAGATTCACACCACCTACTATCCTAGTTCGATATATATATATATATTTTTTTTTGAGACAGAGCCTCAAGCTGTCACCCTGGATAGAGTGCTGTGGCATCATAGCTCACAGCAACCTCCAATTCCTGGGCTCAAGCGAGTCTCCTGCCTCTGCCTCCCAAGCAGCTGGGACTACAGGCACCCGCCACAACGCCCGGCCATTTTTTGGTTGCAGCCACCACTGTTGTTTGGCAGACCCGGGCTGGATTCGAACCTGTCAGCTCAGGTGTATGTGGCTGGCGCCTTAGACCGCTGAGCCACAGGTGCCGAGCCTCCTAGTTCGATATTATGAGTTAAGGCCCTTTCCACCTTTTATATCAAATCAGTGATGATGATACCCCCATTACTGGGCAGACTTGAGTGAAGTTAGATCTTAAAAGGATTAAGAGCCTTGAAAACATGTTTGATAAAAGCTATGCATTGCAAAAATGATACTTTGTAAAATATAACCTCATTCTAGGTTAAGCCTAAGGTAAAGCATGGTGGCAACCCTACAGGCCGGGCAGATGCAGCAGGAAGCTAACTGTTCAGGGGCAGGTCTCAGCGTCTCCACCTCGTCTCCTATGAAGGGCTCAAGGGCTCCAGAACACCAGTTTTACCCATAAAGACAAAACTGCACTAGTGCCAAAGTCATCAGAGCCCCAACACTTCCAACGCCCAGACTCAACATTCTGCACGTCTAACCCACACAACACGCTGCGTTTCTTCTCTTTTACCTCTGTACCTTTCAACTTAGAATTTACAAAAACTATTACTTGATGCACGGCATAAAAATAAGAGACCAAGGAGATAAAATGTTTTCCCACTGTGTAGTCTCTAACATAAGAGAACATAGACTCTTGGCCAATGTATGGCCAATGTATTTTGTTTATTTCTCTCTTTTTTCTGGCATTGTTTAGTCCTTTTATTTGGAAATTAAAAACCTTTGGATGAAGACTCAGTAGTAAACTCAACAGTAAAACACACTACTGAGCAGCAGAATCAACAGTAAAACAATTTTGTTTTCAGAATGGAAAAAAAAATTTTTTTTCCCCCAACGATTTTGTTTTCTTCTGTAGAAAAAAAGCTAATTTGTCAGTGTTTTATGCCTGCGTGAGGGCTGAACTGTAGTGATTTTCTAATTCATTAGCCAGACGTGAAAAGGACATCACACCAAAACTGTCCATTGGACACAACATGTATAACACGTAAGCTCCGTAAAAGATGTCCACTTTGATGCTTTTTTACATTTAAGGCAACTACAATAAAGGGGCTCAAGCATGTGAAAACAGAAGGGAAAAAAATGTTAATTAAAAAAAAATTTTATGTAAAAATTTAAAGAGTGTTAATTTCAGGTTAAGATTAAGCCCTATCAGTTTTCCTTGATATTTGTTCCAATTTCCTTTTAAATACATATGCGAATTCACTAAGAAGTAGATAGGGATGAATGGAGGCAGGTACAGATTGCTAGAAACTTCTATCTATCTATTCCCAGTTTGTAATCCTAGAGTTGGATCAAACAGAAAGGTGGTCTGGTTCCTACTACTTTTAGAGGCAAACAGAATTCCCTAACTTTCCCCCAACCCTCTTCCACTACTAAGATCAATATTCTATTTTCTATGACCATTCAGAGTTACAATGTATATTAGACAGAATAGTCTCCAGACATAAAATACGGTAGGGCAGAGACAAGATCCCTTTGGGGGACAGACTCTATCAAGGATTACAGCTGTACCCCATTCTCCACCTGGTCAATTAAAAAAGATGATAAGCCAGTGGCTGTGAAGTCAGCAGACGATCCTTGCCCTTCGACAGAACCCACATGAAGCCTGCTCTTATCAGTTTTATATCTGGCATAGGATTTTTAACAGTGTCTAAATAGTTAATAATACAGGGCAAGGGCAATTCACTCACACTAATTTGTCTGAAATGGAATAAATGGTAAAGGTGACTTAAGAAATAGAAAAGCAGTTAACAAAAGAAATAACTGAAACCTCTTCAAAGAATTACTTGCCCCCAAAACTCTTGGCCTGGAGAATTTTGCAGGTGAACTTTTTCAAACTTTCAAGGAGAAGATAATTTTCTTCCTAGGTAAACTGTTTTTCAATAGATAAAAATACAGCAACTGGTAATCCTAGCACTTGGGGGGCCGAGGCAGGTGGATTGCCTGAGCTCACAGGTTTGAGACCAGCCTGAGCCAGAGTGAGACCTCGTCTCAAAAAATATTGTGGTGGCACCTGTAGTCCCAGCTGCTCAGGAAGCTGAGGCAAGAGAATCACTTAAGCCCAAGAGTTTGAGGTTGCTGTGAACTATGATGCATTGGCGCTGCACCCAGGGTGACATAGTGAGACTCTATCTTAAAAAAAAAAAAAAAAAAAAAACCCACAATAACTGAATTAATTTTTCTAGCAACAATATACTAATATGAAATCCTGACAAACAACAAAGAGAAAATTGTCAGTCCCATTATTAATATTGATTTAAAATGATAAACCAAATGCTAATTAACAAACTTAATAATTTACTAAAAGAATGAACTACCATAATCAAGTTATGTTTATCACAGAGAGGCAAAGAAGAGCTAATATTAGAAAATCTATTAAAACATATCGTAGCACCAGGTCAATTTTTTAAAAACCGTAGGATTACCGAACATTGTTTTTTAAAAGTACGCAGTAAAATTCAACATCCATTCTCAATTTTCAAATTGCTGTAAAAATGTAAGAACTTTAAGGAAAAGAACATTTTTTCTTAAACTTAAAAATCTTATCATCTTAAACTGTGAAATACTAGAGCCGCATTGTCCAAGGTGGGTCCTGCAGGTAACTTGTTCCTTAATATTTTCCGACAGAAAAGCTCCCATCATAAAATAAACTTCCCTATGTCCTTCACTTTTGGAAAATAAAGTACATGTAAGTGCTAGAGTTAAAAAAAAACAACCCATCAATAATAACAATCTGCTTCTCTGCTTAATTCCATAGTTCTCAAACTTATCTGAACCCTTGTTCCTACACTTTTCATTAGTTTATTCCTCAACCCACTGTACTGTGGTTTTTGTCACCCTCCTCCCCTTCTACTGAAACTCAAGCATCTGGTATTTTCTTCCTGCAAAGTCCATTAGCGTTTTCTTGATTTTCGCCCGATTTTTCCAACAACATGCTGGTCAATTTTTAACTGGCTCTCCTTGCAAGGAAACATGCTGTGAGTTTTGTAGTGTTTGCTCATTTCCCTGCAAATTCTCCTGTGCCTGACTTGGGATTGCCTAGGTGATGTCCCTGAGCAGAGGTGGGAAGAGGCGTGCAGGAGCATGGACGTGATAGTGTTTCCACCACAGATACAACTGTCAGGAAAGAGCTCATAGTGCAAAACAATTAGGGAGTCGTGTGAGGTGTGTTTCTTACCTTTGTTTTTAATGCAACTTATTTGTTAGTGTGCGTGATCGAGTCTTTAATAATGGCTGTGCATAACAGTCGACTCATTAAAATCCTGAAAATTTAACAACTGACTTTCACAGACTAGGCCAGCCTACCTCCAGCACACCGCGTCTCCGCCTCTACAGCCCTGGACGTTTTGTCCATCTCCTGCCCTTGAACCTGAGTCCATACCTCAGAGACCAGCTTTTCCTCATTTGCATTCTCTTTCAGTCCCTTTTCCTGGTACATCTTCTTTCTGAGCGTTTCTCATTCGTCTGTTCTACAAATCCCTTCTCAGCCTTCTTTATATTCTTGCCCTTGGGATTCTCATCCCCAAACACATCTCCTTGCTTCTAGGTCCCAAATCTTTATCTCCAACCACTGCTCTTTCTTTCAGAGTTCTAAAGAAGCACAATTCAACACTCAACTGACTGATTCTCAATCCCCACAAAATGAAATGAAATTCTATTATCTTTCAAAATCATGGGAAAAGGCAACTGTAGTCCCAGCTACTTGGGAGGCTGAGGCAAGAGAATCACTTAAGCCCAAGAGTTGGAGGTTGCTGTGAGCTGTGATGGCACAGTGCTCTACAGAGGGCAACAGCTTGCGACTCTGTCTCAAAAAAACAACAACAAAATCATGTGAAAAGAGGCTCAATCCATAATCACAAAGCAACCCTTCTCACATGCCTTTCTACCCATTTCTTTCAGTTTTTTTCATACACCATACTATCCAAAGTATCTCCTTCACCAAAAACTCTTCCATCAAAACACTTTATTCTGGTTCAGCACCTGTGGCTCAGCGGGCTAAGGCGCCAGCCACGTACACCTGAGCTGGAGGGTTCAAATCCAGACCGAGCCCGCCAAACAATGATGGCTGCAACCAAAATATGGTCAGGCGTTGTGGCGGGCACATGTAGTCCCAGCTACTAGGGAGGCAGAGGCAGGAGACTCACTTGAGCCCAGGAGGAGTTGGAGGTTGCTGTGAGCTCTGATGTCACAGCACTCTATCCAGGGTGACAGCTTGACGCTCTGTCTCAAAACAAAACAAACAAAAAAACACTTTCTCCATTTCCAGCTCCGTAAATTCATGTTCTCTCTCTCTTCTTTTCCTTCCCAGCACTTTATTCTGTCTGGCAACCTAACTCTTTTATAGACTTTCATAACCAGCTCATTTATACCCATTCTGTAAAACTTTTATCTCGTAAGATCAACTTTTTCTAAGGGTAGGGGAAGTGGGGATCGTATTGTCAAATTTAAATTCCCTTTGGCAGATTGGGAGGAGATGGAGTATATGAACTCCCAAGTGACTAATTTTTGTCCCCTCTGCCCACCACTCCCACCCTAGCTGACTGATTCCATTAGTGGCTAGACTCAAGATGGGCCAATTACATCCTTCCCCAGATTTTTACAACACTTAAACAAAATTTGCTCTATTCAATTCACCTCCACATTCTGAGATAAGAAAATAAAATAAATCTATTTGAATTACAAGAAAATTAAGAGAGGGAGTAAAAGGAAATAAAGATTTTCCAACAGTGATTGATTGTAAGTGACGACGGAGTTACTGAATGTCAATTAAAGATTTGCTGATCTACCTTACCTATCATACAACGAGAATGGCACTCTGAAGTCACCTACGACTTACAAAATACACAAACTGATTGTGGTGAACTAGAACAACTAAAAGTTTAAATTTTATCCATGTTTGTATCTACATATGATTATACCTGTGTAGATGAAATTGTTAAGTGTGAAATAGTATTGACTCTTCATTCTCTGGAAAGTTAAATACTGGAAAATTAGGCTCTTGTGCAGGACAGAGTATCATACTCCCTGGGTTCAAATCCTACTTTTATCACCTGGCAGGTTATTTTACTTCTCTGTTCCTATTTCTTCATCTAGTCTTAACAATGTACAGAGTTGATGAAAGACCAAAATGAGATAATGTATGTGAAGTGCTTAAAATACAGCCTGATACAGAGTAAGTGCTCAGTAAATACTGACTATTACCATCAATAGCTGGATGGCTCTTTTGGTGCTTGAGTTAAGTACAGGCTCGCCCTACAGGAGGACAGTTAAGTGACACTTCGGTTTAGGATTTAAACTCAAAGGTAGAAAGAATGGAAAGAAAGCATTTTCTAAACATTAAATCACATGGTTACATTTATAAATCGATTATAAAGTACGTTACCTTAATGAGCAGTAGTACTTCACCAAGTTATGATAGCAATTTGGGATTGGGAAGTAAAATGAGACTGTAGATTTGAAATATTCAAGCAACAATTATTTGCTGAACATCTATTTGTTAGCAGCGTTCTAAGCAAGGAACACAAATGAACAAAACAGACATTACAGCTCTTGTGTAACTGCACACGTGAGGATGTGATAAAAAAGTAGATTGTGAAGGAGCGTCTGCTCTGTCTGCCCTGGGCAAAAGGACAGAAATGAAGTTAACAACAACAGTCAGGCGTGACCTCCACAAGCCACCATGTCTTACGAGGACTTGTGGATCAAGGTCAATATTCTGTCAGTTTAAGGATCAGAGACTCAATACTTTAAAAAAAAAAAAAAAACACAACACATTTGTGAGTGATAGCCAATTTTCTTTTGTCTCAGAAAGAGCAACATAAACATTTTGTTCATACTAAATTCAGAATAAAAACATCCCTATTTGACCATTTGATTAGTAGATACAAACATACCTCATATCCGTCTAACAGTTGCAGAGAGAAAAAGAAAAGAGCCATCAGAGGGGAAGAAACAGAGGCAGAGAAAGAAGGAAAAACAGCAAAGTGTAAGCAATACAAGAAATGAAGGAACAGGGAGGGGAGGGGGGATGAGAGATAGAGCCAAGGCAAGAACCGACAGGTGAAGGGGGGGGAGGGAGAAGATGGAGAAGAGGCTCAGAAATCCTAAAAGTTAACTGTTTTCATGCTCAAGTTCAGCTATTTACTTTGGATAATAAGCATGAGAAGTTGTTGTCACTGGTCTTTTAAAGATTAAGAAGCTAAAATAGACCTGCCATTTTGACGCTATAATTCCTTTACTTGGTATATACCCTGAAGACCAAAAATCACATTATAACAAAGACATCTGTACCAGAATGTCCATTGCAGCCCAATTCATAATTGCTAAATCATGGAAGAAGCCCAAGTGCCCATCAATCCACGAATGGATTAATAAATTGTGGTACATGTACACCATGGAATACTATGCAGCCTTAAAGAAAGATGGAGACTTTACCTCTTTCATGTTTACATGGATGGAGCTGGAACATATTCTTCTTAGCAAAGTATCTCAAGAATGGAAG